>PVKE010050921.1:0-10810 GCA_004027555.1 Craseonycteris thonglongyai
AAAGAGAAAGGCATAACCAAGGCTCTTGGAGTCTTGGTTTTCTGAATATAGGCAGAAATCTGTCATTTCAAGGCAGTAGCTAATAGGCTTATTAATAGTATCCCTTTGGGGACAAAGGAGCCTCAGAGCATTCTTCCAGCCAGTCCCTGGGCTTTACCCAAAGCCTGGGAAAAGCCTGTCAGTTGACTACACTTCACATTTCAGATCTGACTGTCCATCACGCATGGGCTTCTCCACGGAACACGGTTCAACACACTGATCCTCAGTCCCGAGGAGAAGGGCCCAACTGTGGGTGGGCAAGATGTTTCTGTGATTTCCCCTCCGACCTGGGATCCTTCCACCAGAGCATATAGCTGACACTTTAAAATAGCTTTCTTACATATGAAGTTGACACATTTTGACTATAAAATGATAAATTTATGAATTTTAGGCTCCCAATTCGCACCCCAGACTTGGGTAATAACTTCTAATTACAAAGGCAGACAAACTGAAAGTTCTATGTACACTTTAGCTCTTTTCTTCCTAAATAATAAGGTTGGGCAGGGAAGGTTTATGTTGCCATCATTCAAAGCGTGGTGCACGGCATTTTTGGCTGTTCTCTTTTTCTTTCCTTATTTATTTATTTATTTTTTGGCCAGGCAGCAGCTGTGTCTTCTCTTCTGGTTTGTCTGCTTTAGTTAAGAGGAAGTTAGTCAGAGGTTGAGAATTTTGAGGGTAGTTCAACTTACATGGCCCAACAAACACTGGAGTTTTACACCTTAAAATATACGATAAATACTGTGCCCCATGCTTTCCCCCAAATGAAATAAATTACTGCACAAAGTTGGAAACTTTTCCTACACACACACATGCACACACACTCACTCATACGTGGCAATTTCTGTTTTGCTCTTTTTTTTCTATTGGTATTTAAGAAAACGTGCGGAACCTTTCTAAAATGTAGCTGAAGGGAGACAAAAACGTCTATTCACCATCAACAGCACATCTGACAACATTTAAAACTTACTGGGCTACACAGAGCTTCATCGAGTTCAGTTTCATGACTGAACGCTGGTTGATTAGAAGGTGGTTAAGGCCAAGGACAACAGGTGGGCCTGACAGAAAATGAGCAGAAGACCACCCCTCCCAGCCCCTGCAAGCAGCACAGGCTGGTCTGGCTCTCTTGCAGAGAACAGCCAGTCTGTCTGGCTTGTGAGGGTCTGGCTTTTGTCCTTCAGCTGTCATTTCTGTCATTTCACATGGAAGAGCTACTGGAAACAGAGAAAAATGGTTTCTCTGAAGGCAGAAAGCCTTCCATTGAAACTGAAAACAGTCCTGTTTTTAATCTAGCTGGTGGCCATATATCTGGGCACAACTTGTCTGAAATGGTCAGTCCCAATTTAATGAGAAGCATGGGGTGCTATAAATCCAGGGGGGTGAAAATCAAGGGGAAAAAAAAAATTCAGGCCAAACATTCATGAGCCTGGAATGAGGGAAGGGTGAAGTGTGGTCGGTGTGGTCAGTGCCTTAAATTAGACTGAGGGAACGGTGGAGAGAAGCCTGCTGTGGACCCCTTCTCTCGAAGACGTCCCACTGTGTTTGCTTAGCAAATGTGCTCCCCTGCTTCTCGAACCTATTTCATAAAATGCATGAAAAAAGGGAGTCAAATGCAAGACATTAAAAGATGGAGATGGAGATGACCACTGTCACTAGGACACTAGGAGTCTTCCCAGTGTCCCCTGGGAGTTTTGCACTGGGTGAAGATGCCCTCTCTTTTTATAGGAGGGGCAGAGAGTAGGTTGGTTGGTCTCCAGCAGCCGGCTTCCCTCATCCAACTCTGTGTTTCTAGGTAATCTTAGTCTTGGAAGCCTAACCTCTTCAGGTGGCATCATTAGTTTCCCTTTAGTTTGGCCAACCGGTGGGACCAGAAAAAGATGAGAGGGCAAGACGAGGAAGAGGTGGGGGTATGTATTTCTTCTGCTCCCCCCACCCCGACCCTCTACCTCCAACAGTGCCTATATTCTTATGTCAGAGGTCCGCAAACATTTTCTGTAAAGGGCCAGAGAGTAAATATTTTAGGTTTCTAGGTCAAGAGGCAAATTCAAGGATATTACGTAGGTACTTACATAGCCATTTAAAAATATGAGAACCATTCTTAGTTTGTGGGTCGTATAAAAACAGGTGTCTGGGCAGATGTAGGCTGCTAATTTCCTCTCTATGGCCATAGCTTTTTCTCTAGGGCATTGGATCCAGTGACACCATCTCTCCTTCTTGCCCTTCAGGCCTTGGGGAGTAACAGCTCTCACTGTTGCTGGTCCCTGGGTGCCTCACCATTGCTGTGGGTTCCCTGAGCCCTGCGCATACTGGTGTTCAACCCTTTTGAGTGTGCCTTCTGTTTCCTGCCAGGGCTGTGACAAATCAAGTGAGACTGTTCAGGAAAGGGAAGCAGAGTTGATGGAACTACATGAGGCTAAATGATTTGTCCAAGGCCTAGCGATCTCTGTAGGCACTATGGCTGGAATCGGGCTCACCTTGGAGCACGTATTCATGCTGAACAGTATGAACCTGAAGTTCTAGTAGCAAGTCTGCCCTTGTTCTGGACAAACAGCATGTATTATAACTTCTGAATTCTTTTCTGTGCTTTTATTTTCAAACCTCCTTGTTCCTGCCCTTCCCTCACCCCACCTGGCCCAGATGCACATAAGAGGTCCTCTGTTTCTCTTCTTTCCTCTAAGAGATGGCAAGAAGTCCTCTTCCTTGGACTGGGGGTACCCAAGCTATCTGTGTGGGTCACAAGAGACAGTCTAAATGGTATAGTGCTCTGGGAATGGTTTCATAATTATATCCTAGGCCTCATCTCTTGAGCACCAGATGGTGGAGTCCCTGCTCTGCTTCAGGTACAGTGCTGTTTATTGGCATTCAAAGATGAGTGAAGCATAACTGCCGCCTCCAGTTGGCAAATCTGGTGGAAAGAAGACTCATAAACCTGAGCAATCATCCCAGGGGTTGTACGTCTCCTGGCTAGAGTGAGCTGAACGAGCGCTGGTATGAGTGGCTCCGCCAGCGAGAGGGGCATTTGGGCTTTCTCATGTCCTAATGAAGAGCCTGCTGAGGCGCTTAGTGAGTCCACTGGTATCACAGGTCTTACCCATTGGCTATTCTGGTGATTCCTTGAGACTCAGATTCTCAGCCACTTAGCATTGATCCAGTAGTTGTGTGTGTGGTAAAATGGACTGAAATCCAATGTAGGTCTCTTGAAACTCTTGACCAGTCACAGAGGTGTGATCATGGCCTTTTTGCCAAGCACCAAGGTTCCGGTTCTCAGGGAAGTCCCTCTGGAAGGCTGGTGGGGCCTTTGGACAGTTTCTTAACGGGGCTTGTTACAACCCAGGTTGCTGGGCCCTACCCTCAAAGTTGTTGATTCAGTAGATCTAGGTGTATTTCTAACAAGTTCCTGAGGGATGCTTGCTGCTGCTGGTCCAGGGACTGCCCTCTGAGAACCAGAGGGTTAACACAAAGGTGGAGAAGGAGGCCCAGGAGCAGGGGTTGTGGAAGGAGCAGTGACTGGGGCAACAGAACACTACTGCTTAGGGAGTCTGGATGTAAAATTTGGAAAGGGAGGTGTTGGGGGAAAAGGAGTTTCACCTAATAAAACAAAGTGAGCAAGTTATGAGGGCCACTGTGCCTTTGCAAACATTTTGTGCGACTTGGAAGTGATTAGGTTTAAGACATTAGGCCTTGAAATCTGTATCTTTTAAAATAAAAAAAAATTTTTTTTAAATTGTTTTTGAGAGAAGGTGAGAGAGAAAGAGAGAGGGGGTGGGTGGGGGTGGGGGAGGGCCCAGAGTAGCTTCCATAGTTGCACATCAATAGCGGTGACATAGTTTTATTCCACACAGGTGGATGTGGGGTTGTGTGGGACAAGAACTGAACTGGGGG
This sequence comes from Craseonycteris thonglongyai, assembly GCA_004027555.1. Taxonomy (NCBI): domain Eukaryota; kingdom Metazoa; phylum Chordata; class Mammalia; order Chiroptera; family Craseonycteridae; genus Craseonycteris; species Craseonycteris thonglongyai. The sequence goes on from PVKE010050921.1 coordinate 3,919, forward strand.
CCTCCTGCATGGGAGGTGAGAACCTTTCTCCTTATCTTGGTGAGTACCAGCTACACCATAGTGCAGCATATGTGTTTATATGACCAGGGTTGGGATTCGATCCCCTGACCTTGTGGTTGCAAGGCAAGCACTCAACCTGCTGAGCTATCCTGACATCCCCTGGAATTTATTTTATTAAAAAAAAAATGTATAAATCATTTTTTTAAAGATTTATTTTAATTTTCTTTTGACAGAGAGAGAGAGAGAGAGAGAGAGAGAGAGAGAGAGAGAGAGAGAGAGAGAGAGAGAGAGAAGAGGGAGGGCCCAGAACAGTGTCCATAGTTGCACATCACTGGTTTTCTATATAGTTTCATTCCACAGGTGGGTGCGGGGCTGCACAGGGCAGAAATTGAGCCAGGGGCTTCCCACATGGAGCTCACCCAACTGAGAACCAGGGGCCTCCCACATGGAGCTCGCCCAACTGAGAACCGAACTGGGGCCACACCCCAGTTTAGCATATGGGTCCGCATAGGCCAGGGCTGGGAATTGATCCTTGCACCCCAGGGCTGCAAATGAGTGCTCAAACCACTGAGCCATCTCACCATACCCTGGAATCTGTATTTTTTAATGCTTTCTCTGATGCTTCTGATACTCAGCCAGGTTTAAGAACCTCTGTGTACTCAGTATCCAGCAGTGGCCTGGTACCTAGTAGATGTTCAACACTCATTGGATTGATACTAATTCCAAGTGTGTGTTGGGAATGCTTTTAGCTTTCTAAATTTAGTTGTTCATATCGTAAAATTCAGTCCTAAACCACCAGTTAATAAGGGAGTAATGTGCTTTCAAGCAGAAATGAGATTCTTTAAACAGAATTAATATTCTTTCAATGTCTAAGATTAGGGAAATGAAAACCTGGCTACAGCCAAACATTTGTGTTAGTCACAAAGTACACATTGCTACAAACAGCATAATAGAAAATCTCCTTCTCCTTCATCTCTGAGATTCTTTTTGGCTCCTTCCTGTCTGTGCATGCATGCACGCCATTGCATGTTCCACATTAGAAAATAATTAGGAGCAAACAGCTGTTAGTCAAGCAAGCTATGTTTCACCCATATCTTTCCAGAGTTCAACCCATTGCCCCAGGGGTCTTATCTTAAAAAAGAATCTCACTGCTTTTTACACAACAAACCAAAATGAAAATACATTGCAATTAGTGTGGGCATGAGCTGTTCTGCTGGGAAGGAACAACTACCAATAATGTTTCACTCCACTGTTTGAAATGGTTATTTCCTTTGATTTAATAGGAGAAAAGTTGTTTTAAAATTAGGAAATGACTCAGATAATGTTGACTATTATTTTTGCTGTCATTGGAAGAGGGGTTAGGCTGTGTGTACCTGTGTGTGTGGTTGTGATGAGAACTGGCTCTTATACTGAGTCTTTCACTTGAGGCCTTGGAGCACAGAGCTAGAGCCTATAGACCTGAGATGGGGTCTTGGGTTCCAGACCCGGGAGGAGCAAGGACTTTGCTTATCTCAGTTTTCTCCTGTAGAAAATGAGGGAGTGGGGACTGATTCTCTCAGGGTCTTTTCAGCCATGATTTTCTAGTGCTCTCTCTCTGACAACTGGCATAGTGCAGACGCTCATAGGCCAGGCTGAAGAGTATGGGTGTTGAATGAATCTGAGGAATTCAAAGACATTTGCACTCAAGAGGAAGAGAAAAGAGGCCTTCAGGAAGTATGAAGTATCTCCTATGGTTTAAACTTCCTAATAAGCCAAAAAGGTTTTAAGCTCTGGAGCTGTGGGAGGAAGAGAGATGGTGGAGAAAAAAAGGGGTTTTGCTCACAGCCAGAGTGAGTCCTAGATCCATGGCCAATGCAATACACGACTGTGTCCTAATATACTGGCAGCAGGCTTGGAAAATGGGGAATGGGCTTCTGTTATGAAGAAAAATAAAGGCTAGGCTTCAAGGGGAAGCCTACCATTTTTACTAGTTAGTGGAATGGCTACCAATGAAGTATGAGAAGTTATAGAAATTTATAAAGATCCTCTGGGGTTATTACCCAAGTCACTTGACTCACAGTTCACTCTCATTCCACTGCTTTGTCATGGTGATTTTAAAAAAGCCTAGTTCTCAAACTTGATAATGTAGAAATGGAGAAAGGAAGTACTACCTGTACATTTAAGTCCATGATTTTAGGAATTTGTTCAATTGTAATAATCTGGAATTTGGTTTGATATTTTAACATGTCAAAAGGCTCTGTTTCTGACTATGTAAGTGATTTTAGCAGGATTGAGGATGGATTTTTCAGTAGAAAGACACACACCTTGATCGGAGAATACCACTTCTGGGGGGAGGAGGGCCGACGCATGTTGTTGTTGAGATTTCGGGGTTCAGGAAATTCATACTCCTGCTCAGGCATCTTGACTCTTGCATTCTTTGCCTTTTCCAATTTAGCACCTTCTTCTGTAGAACCCTTTTCTCCCCAGCGAACCTAAATTAAATAGCATACAAAAAAACAAAATGAGAAAATAAAATGTAATGGCCCCGAGAACAGGAATCACAAATACATGTGTGATGTGCAATGGGAGTGATCCCTAACCCTCAATTTCTTTGGGTTTTGAGGGCCAAGGAAGAGGGAGATGGGGAAGAAGGGAAAGGAGGAGGACTAAAAAGTGAGAGAGGAAGCCACGTGGATGAATATTCAGGAGAGGAATTGTCCAGGTCGTAGAGATAGCATGTGTGAAGGCCTTGTAGGCCCAGATAATAACTTTGGGTTTTATTCTTGTGAGATAAGAAAACTTTGGGGGATTTGAGCAGATGAGCAAACTGCTCTGACTCGCAGTGGGTAAGACATGGGGGTGCATAGTTAAAAGGCTGTACCAGCCACCTTTCCACCTGATACCTCACAATCCACATCCACACCAGGTCTCAAGCTTGAGTTTTCACCAATTTTCTTAGGTTTTCCAACACTGAGTTGTGAGCACATGGGTATGAGTATATTAAGCTGTCCTCTTACCTCCATCCTTTTGATGCCTCCAACACCTCGCCCACCATAATAAGAAGCATCTACCGTAGGCCATTTTTTCTTAGGCAGACCATCATCATCTTCTTCCTGCAGAGAGATTGTGGATGTGAAGGAAGCAAAGCACCATTGCTGTATGCATGTGGCCACTATGGCACTACAAATAGGAGTAAATTGTTCAATCCCAGGGCTACTGCTTACTGTGGCCTTGGGCAAGTCACTCATCCTACCTGAGCTTACTTTCCTTCTTCGTAAAGTTGGAATAAATGCAGTACTACCTGGTAAGGTTGTGGCACAATTCTGGGATCTGCCCTCTTCTGCATCTCTACTGCTTTGTAGGGTACTGGTAATTCACCTAGTCCCATCTGCATGCTGATGACTAATGAATTTACACCTTCATTCCTGACTCTTCTGAACTCCCAACTGCTAACTTGACATTGACATCTCCTCTTCGGACTAACAAACATTTCAACAATACCACATCAGGAAGAAGTCCTGATTTCCCCCACTTCAAACCTGCTCCTCCAACTGTCTTCTCCACTGTCTGGGAGTTGAATTCTTTTTCTCTCCCAATGCTCCTCCCCTAATCCATCTCAATTTGCCATCAAGTTCTATTGTCTCCACTTGTAAAAGATCCCAAATCTTTGACTTCTCCAACATCCCCTCTGTCACCACACTGGTTCCCAGTCCCCATAAGTTTTCTCCCGGGTGTTGCATAGCCTCCTAACTGGCCTCCCTGCTGCCCTTTTATTTGCTCTATACTCATTGTAATCCATTTGCCACAAAGCAGCAGAATCAAATTCAAACTCTAACTTTGCCCTGTGAGTTGCTCACCTCTCTAGCCTCTTCCTCACCATGCTTACCCCCCTACCTGCACTCCAGCCTTCTTATTCTTTCTTTGTCCTTTAAGTACTCTGAGTACATTTCCATGAGGCCTGTGTGCAAGCTGTTCCCTTGTCCAGGAATGCTTTTCCTCTGGTCTTCTCATGGTTGGATCCTCTTATGACTCCTCAGAGAGGCCTTCCCTGGACATTCTTCTAAAGTAGCCCCAGTTCCTTCACTCTATCAACCTGTTGTGTTTTTATTTTGTTATGGATTTTCTTATGGCTTGATATTTATTTATTGTCTGTCTCTCCATGCTAGAATGTATGTTCCGTGGAAGCTTCTGTTTAGTTGTGTCTACCATTGCAGTCTCAGCTTTTGGAACGGCACCTAGTATGTGGTAGGTGCTCAAAGACTATCTGTTGAATTTACAAATAAATTAAGTGAAATCATTCAAATAAAGCAGTCAACTCAATGTCTGTAACTTAGCTCAGAGACAGGAAGTTAGCACTTACTAAATTTTTTAAGATGAAGGGAGAAAACAAGAGGATCTTGTAACTTTATGGATGGAAAAGGGAAAGATAATTAGTAAAACGGCTCCTAACCGCAGCATTATAATAATTCCTGTTGTGGAGAGAAAATCATCACCATCTACAGCCATAGATGGCATATAAGGGTGGGGTGGGGGTGTCTGTAAAACAGAGAAATGAGCCAGAGAGGACAAATTGCTCAGAATAAGCCTGCTTCTCACAGCCTGTGTTGGTGGCATTCGGGGAATCAAGGACTCAGGGTTGGTACCATGTGGGGCCATCACTGTGTAGAAAGGGGTGTCCCATGTAGGAGGCAAGGTACAAAGCAAGGGCAAGCAGTCTGCAGAAGAGACCAGAGCCAGAGGTGACAAACAAAACGTAGCACATTAACACACTAATACATTAACAAAAGACTCCCTGGTGACCTGCTGTGGTTGGGATGGGCAGGCTTCTTTTAAAAATTTTTAAGAAATTTAATATACCTTAAAAAAAGTGAGCATAGCAGAGCACAGGATTTGCAACATTCTGGCAGCTGACACTTGGGTGATCATTCTATTATCTCTCTCTACCTACCAACCTACCTACCTATCAATCATCTATCTTATCTATCTATATCTATTATTTATCTCTATCTATCTATCTATCTATCTATCTATCTATCTATCATCTAATCGATCTATCTATCATCTATCTTCTATCATCATCTATCTATATCTTTTTAAAACCAGATTTGTCTTTCTTTACATTGGATGATGAGTCCTGAAGGCAGAGTGAATTCTGATGACCTTCTTATTCTAAGTCTTGTACAAAGCATGGTGCACAGCAGCTGCTCAATAAACATGCTGAATTTGTGCTAACCACCATTGAATTTATGTAGCCTTTATCATCTCTGTGCCAGTCACTCTTCTGAGTGCTTAACATGTATTGACCCTTTAATCTCACAATCTGCGGTGACATAGGTGGTGCTGCTACACCCATTTTAGGAGGAGGAATAGAGGGGTCAAGTGGCTTATATACGGCAGAGCTGGATTTGAGTCCAGGACGCCATGCTATCATTTGATTGTTTCTTAGTGTTGGCCTTTCTGGGTTTTGTCCCTTTGCATTTTGAGATACGGCTTCAAAAAGCCTGGGCCTTGCTGGCCTCATGCCATTTTCCAAAGGATGTGTATCACCCTAACCTAAGCTTAGGACCCCCCAAGAATACATGAGACTCCAAGAATAGAGCTGCTTTATTCAATAGGAAATGGAAATGGTTTGATGTGTCCCCTAAATTTTTAAATGACAGAGTTCGAACATTAGAGACTATTTAATTGATCCATTTCATTGCCCAGAAGAGGATAGATGAATCCAGAGAAATGAAAAGACCAATGGAGTTGAAATTCTGGTCTGGTTTCCTGATGCTTTGTCCCGGGATCTTCCCCCTGTACTTACCTGCATACCCAAGCTGCCTTCCCTCTCCTCTCTTCCCTCCTTGTTTAGGACTTGCTGTCGCCTCTATTTCTGAGCTATGTGTGGGTAAGGAGGCTGGATTAGCCTCCTGTGCATGTGCAGGGGCCTGCGTTCCCACAACAGGAAATGCCAAGACTTAAATCAGCTCCACACGCTGCTGATCCACCAAGCCTGCCGTTTAATCCCCTGACCCGAGCTTAACTGCCAAACTCAAATAACAACAGCAAAAGACAACACAAAGGCCTAGGGTTTGTCCAGCGAGAGAGTCAGAATTTCCCTGCAGTTTCCATGGCTCTGTTTACACATTTTAGAGACGGAAGGGTTTTGCAATCTTCAGAAGAAAAGGGAATCTTTGATGTGTCTTTGGACAAAAATTGATGGAGTAAAATCACAGCTTCCAGCAATTGCACTAAGAAAATCGGCAGCACCCAAGGTGAACCTCTATGTCTAATGAAGTACAAGTGCTCTTGGCAAGTTCCCCTCACACTGCCCTTCAAGGATGTGGCAGGAGGGGAAAACCACCAGTACAGAAATTCTCTATGATTCCTGGAGGACAGACTGGAGAAACAGAATTGCTTTGCATGAGCAAAGTATCCACAGTAGGAATCAGAGGCTTGTAGGCAAACATTATAAGAGGAGCAGGAATGAGTGGAACTGAGCTACCAGTAAACAGGCCGGGCCCACCTGAGGAGATGGCTGTGAGAACCTCCCAGTAGTGGGAGTGATAGGGATGGTAAGAAGAGGCTGTTTAATATTCTGTCAGAATTTATTCATTGGCTGCTTTGTGTTGTACCACGTGTACTTTTCAACTTTCAGTAAAAGTCCTTATGCAGATGGCTTTGTGCTACGATGCCTTTGGGAAAGTGTAGAAATCAGGTTTGTTAGATAGTGTCTAGTAAGCGAAGAAGAGGAGATAGCACAGAAGCAGCCAGAAGCAGGAGTCAGTGATGCCTGGAGATTAGGGAGGGGTGCTTGTTTCCCATCAGAAGTTACACTGAAATCTTAAAGGATGTGGTGGCTGCAGACATCCAGTTGGCTAATGTTTGGATCACACATGTGATAGCACATTACTCAGACAGTAGAGGTCCA
>PVKE010050922.1:0-10801 GCA_004027555.1 Craseonycteris thonglongyai
GAGAGAGGGAGGGGTGGTGGGAGAGGGCACCAGCATTATGGACACACTCAATGGTTTGGTGTGTACCTGGAGAGGAGGGAGGAGGAGGGTGGGGGGGGAGAGTTGTTTGGGGAGGGGGGACTGGGCAGCAGATATATCGGGGTGGAGGGGGACCTGATTCTGGGTGCTGGGCACATAATGCGATGCATGAGTGATGTGATGTGGAGTTGTGCATTGGGAAACTGTCTGATTGTTACCAACTAATGTCACCCCATTAAATTTAACAGTAAAATATAATAATAAAAAAAATCAATTAAAAAACTTATGTGTTCATGGTAAAATAGATTTTAAAAATTATAAGTGTTCATGGTGGCCAAGTCATGGAAACAACCAAAGTGTCCCTTGATAGATGACTGGATAAAGAAGCTGTGGTATGTTTACATAATGGAATACTACTCAACAATAAGACGAAATAAAGCAATTTGTGACAAAATGGATGGACCTTAAAAACATCTTATTAAGCAAAGTAATTCAGACTAAAAGAATCAAGAAACATATGACTTCACTCATAGGTGGAATATAAAATGAAAGGGCATCAAATGTAGGTGGATGAAAAGAGAGCTGATTCTGGGTGATGAGCACATAATGCAATGCATAGACAGTGTAATGTAGACTTGTACACCTGGAAACAATGTAATTTTTATCAAATAATGTCACCCCAATACATTTAACAATTAAAAAAAAACTATTAAAAAATCATACGCTTCATACAGAATCACAAAAGACCCTGAATTGCCAAAGCAATTCTACAAAATAAGAAGGCTGAAGGCATCACTCTCTCCAACTTCAATTCATAGTACAAAGCATTGATAATTAAATCAACATGCAATTGGCAGAAAAACAGACACACAGACCAATGGAATTGAATTAAAAACCCAGATAAAACCACATATATATGGACATAATTTTCAGAAAAGTGCAAAAAGCATGTAATATGAAAGAATGAATCTGGACTGCGATCTGTCACCATATACAAAAATTAACTCCAAATGGACTGAAGACCTGCACACCCAAAACAGTAGATTAGTGAGAAGAGATCATCAGTACTAAATTTATGGGCCTTGGTTTTGGGGGAAATTTTACAAATCTGATCTCAAAGGGAAGGGAAGTAAAAGCAAAAATAAATCAATGAAACTACACCAACCTAAAAAACTTCTGCACATCAAAAGAAACAATCAAAAAAGCAAAGAGTCAATCAACTGAATGGGAAAAAAATGCTTACAAGCAATACCTCTAATAAGGTGCTAAATAACTTGCGCAACTCAACAACAACAAAAATCCAATTTAAAAATGGGCAGAGAACCTGAGCAGACACTTCTCCCAAGAAGTCATGGGAATTGCCAGCAGATATATGAAAAAATGCTCAACTTCACTAGATATTAGGGAAATGACAATCAAAACCACAATGAGATATCACCTCACACCTGTTAGAATGGCTATCATCAATAAGACAATATCAAGTGTTGCAAAGGCTGTGGGAAAAAAAGGAACCTTCATATACTGCTGATGAGAATGTAAATTGGTACAGTCACTATGAAAAACGGTATGGAAGTTTCTGAACAAATTAATAATAGAGTTACCATATGACCCAAGAATTCCTCTTCCAGGTACCTACCTAAAAAATCTGAAAACTTTTGGCTGCAAAAATGTATGCACCCTCGTGTTCATTGTAGCATTATTTATGGTGGCCAACACATGGAAACAACCAAAATGTTTCTTTATAGATAATTTGATAAGGAAGATGGGGTACATTTACACAATGGAATGTTACTTGGCCATAAGGAAAGATGAACTATTGCCATTTGAGACAACATGGATGTATCTTGAGATTATCATGCTAAGCGAAATAAATCAGACAGAAAATCTCAAGAACCAAATTACTTCACTCACATGTGAGACATAAAACTGAAAGCATCAAAGGAACAAGACAAACATTCAAAGAAACAGAAACTCCTGGACACAGACAAAAGTATAGTGGTTACCGGAGGGTACAGCAGGGAGGGGATAGTGACAGAGGGACAGGGGTCAAATAAATGGTGAAGAAAGCAGAACTGACTCTGGTTTGTGAGCACACATGCAATGCATAGATGATGAGTTACAGATTTGTACACTTGATACCTACGTAATCTTGCTAAGCCATGTCACCCAACAAATTTAATAAATAAGTTTTAAAAAGAAGTACAAATTAGTAGTTACAAAATAGTTATGGGGATGTAAAGTAAAGCACAGAAAATATAGTCAATAATATAGTAATAACTATGCATAGTGCCAGGTATATATTAGACTAGTCAGGAGGATCATTTCTTAAATTATGTAAAAATCTCACTACTATGCTGTATACCTGAAATTAACACAAAATAATATTGAATATCAACTGAAATTGATTATTTTAAAGAGAAGGATAAAAGTGAAGTGGAATGAGAAGTTCAAATTTCCAGGCATAGAACAAATAAATCATGGGGATATAATGTGTACATAGGGAATATAAAGAATAATAAGAGCATGATATAGTGTCAGATGGTTGCTGGACTTATCATGGTGATCACATTTTTTAGGTATATCAATGTTAGATAACTATGGTATATACCTGAAGCTAATATGATTTTTTATTTAGTTATATTTTAATAAAAATATTATTTAAAAGGAAGCCAAGTTAGCTCATAAAAGTGCTTAAGGTGCTATGTAATTCGTTAAGTAGAGACTTAAAAATTTTTATCCGGCCACATGCTATAATTTCTTAATATGATTAGTGAATTAAGTTGTTTATTACTATAACAACTAATTAGTTAACTCATTCAATAGATATTGTATAAATGCCAACTAGAATTCAGATACTACCCTAGATATTGAATACAATGCTGGGAGAAGAATTTTACCACTTGAAGTTAACAGTTTAGTGAGGGAGGCAAATAATAAACATGTGTAATTATAAATTCTGATAAGTGGATAGAAGGGAAGAGAAAACTCATTGGGAGAGAATTTTAGGAAACCTTTTTTAAAGATTAATCTAGAAAGATTGCTTAGAGAAGGCAAAAAGAAAGCTGACACATGGAAAATAAAGACTCAGTCAAATGAAGAATTTCAGGAGGTGGAAGGATGTACAGGCAGTTAGTCCAACCTATATAAGGACTGAGAACTTAGAGAATTTGTGAAAATGAAAATTACTTGAGTGGCTGGAGGGAGAAGACAGATAGAGTGAGATGAATTTGCAGAACAGGAGACAGAATATGAAAGGTCTTATTGAAACATGCAGGCATTTTAATTTGCTTGCTTCCAAGAGGAAACTTTGATAGAGGTTCTTCAAAGACCAAATCAGCTGTCATGTTAATAACAGATTGAAAGAGAGCAAGAGTAGAACTAGAATAATGTATTACTAGTCTCTGTGTCAAACTCAGAACAGTCTTTGTTTAGCCTAAATGGGATGGTGGCAGTAAAGGTATTGAAGGTAAAATAAACAGTACTTACTGATGTACCGTAATTTTAGAGAAAGGAGTGGGTAAAAAGAACAATGCCCAGGCTTGAATCGATAGGCAGATAACATTAATATAAAAAAAGTTATCATTTTTATTCTATTTTTCTAATTGAACTACTTTTAGTTAAATGTCATATTGTTTTGCTAAATAAACTGAACTATTTCTCTAGTTTTGGGCTCACTGAATGAGAGTCACTCCCCCCAATAACTCACATAAAGGGAGCTTGTCTACAAATCTCTCCTTTGGCCTCAGAGAATATTCAAAGGAATAACTTCCAGTTCCTCAACCCTGGGCAGGTAAAACATGACTGCCCAAGAAGTAAGATGCTGAGAGGTTGAGGTGCAGAGCATATGGGACAGTTCTGGTATGATTGTATTTTCAAGTTACAAGTAGATTTTCTTATAATTTAATTTAATTTTTTTAACTTAGCAAAGCTATTGTTAGAGCTATCTAATTACCAAAAGAAAAGAAAAAGAGAGACCTTTTTAGCCTAAATATTAAGAAAATACCAAAGAATAAAAATGTCTTAGATTTTTATTGCATAATTGTATATTATTCAGGAGCATAATATGTTAGAGATGATATAGGTACACAAGACTTTACTTTTTTCTTTACAAGTATGACATTAAGCTTAACTTCTATGACATAGAAGATGGTTATTAAAATATATCCCTAAGCATAGCTTATAGTTTTTCCATCTATTTATTAACCTGGTATAAGTGTATTCTCTCTCTCTCTCTCTCTCTCTCTCTCTCTAGCACACACACACACACACACACACACACACACACACACACACACTTTATGTATGTGTGTGTGTGTCTGTGTATGTGTATGAATCTATTCTACACATGTACTAAGACTGATCAGAGCATGGGCATATTTATGCTATGCTTTCTGCCAATTTAAAACTGATTTTGAATTCGTTCTTAAATTAAGGTGACCAGATTTTAACATTGGTAAAGCGGGACACCATTGACGGGGGAAAGGGAGTTCTTGATTAAAAATTTGGTCTATCTCCCGCCGTTCCCTAGCTTGTCATGTATTCTTTCCAAAAATCGGGGCTTTCTTAAAACGCCACACGGGGCGGGACAAATTGTTAAAAATCGGGACTGTCCCGCCAAAAGCGGGACGTCTGGTCACCCTATCTTAAATGTAATGTATCATCTGATCTAAGGTTACTGTGTATATACCTATCAACTAGACATAAATATTAAACTCAAATATTTGATATTCAAGTATAGTAGCTCCAACTGTCTGTCTTGCATAATGACTTCAAGTAGACTTTCTACTACTCCAGAGCATCTTGAATTGGAATTAAAATTTGAGTTTATTAGAGTGATTTTATAAGTTTAATTCAGTTTTTACCTTCTTGAACCCTTATTCTAGAAAAAAACCTGTAAAGTATTTTATTTATGAGCAGCTGGTCAGCACATAAATAGCACTTATTGAGCATGTTTATAAACAGAAAACTAGGGGTTATAAGTCATTGTGAAGAAAGTAGAGGATTTCATCCTGCTCCTTAAGAAAGTTACTATGTAATGAAAAGGGGAAGCATAGTATATATTGACCTGACTATCTCTCACTTATATAACCATAACCAGAGGTAAACATATCCATAAAATCAAAATATTGAGGATGCCAGTATGGCTCAGTGGGTTGAGAGCTTGACTTGAAGCCCCAAGGTTTGAGAATGGAGTCCCAGCTCCAGCCCATGTGGACCCATATGGTGAACTGGGGTGAGCTTCCCATGTGGGAGGGCCAAGTTTGGCTCCTGCCTGGGGCATGTCTCACATACGGGAGGCCCCAGACCTGGTTTCCACCCTGCATGGCCCCACCCCCACCTGTGGAATGAAACTGTCATGACTAATGATGTATGACTACGAAAATTGCTCTGTCCCCACTTCTCTCTGTCTCTGTCTTTCTCCCTGTCAAAACAATAAATAAATCTTTAAAAAAATAAAAATATAAAGATTTATTTTATTGTTTTTATAGAGAGAGACAGAGACAGAGATGGAGAGAGACAGAGAGAGGCAGAGAGAAGGGGGGAGGGCCCAGAGCAGTTTCCATAGTTGTACATCTTCAGTTTTCAACATGGCTTTGTTCCACACTGGTAAGCGGGGACAGTGCAGGGCAGGAACTGATCTGGGGGCCTCCTGCATGGGAAGCATGCCCCCTCAAGCCAGGAGCTGAACCAAGGGGCAAGAACTAAACTGGTGGCCTCTCACATGGGACGCACACTCCAGTTCAGCCCATGGATCTGCACAGGCTGGGTCTGGGATTCAGTCTTGGTCCCCAGGGCTGCAAAGGGAGCACTTAATCCACTGAGCCACCCTGATGGCCTAGAAATTTAGAAGCCTAGAAATTTAAAGGTTAGTAAAAGAAGACAAGGAAAAGTGCCCATAGCAGGGTAATAAATATTCATTTTTTTGCTTGGCTAAATCTGGCTTGTTGGTTCAGTGGATTTAAAATTGAAGGAACTTATTCACCAAGTATGAAATACCTTGGCAGGCCCCTATTTTATACCCTGGCTTTTAAGAAACCTGTTAGAAGTTGTTTGTAGTGGCATTCAGTTATGAGGCCAAAACAATTGTTTTAAGAATTATTGGACCAAAAAACAATGTGTCTCTTGCAACAACTATTACCATACAGTTACTCATAGACTCACAAAGTTACCCAAATACTTCAGCTTTATTTATTTAAATTCTTGGAGTTATCTAATTCCCATATTCATTACTCAGTAAATAGTCTGACCACATTAGTTGTTATACAACACTCTTGAGCATCAAAAAGCTAACTTTGGTGTCATGATGCTTACTTAACTTGAAAAAACTGTGGGAGACACTCAGTTTCTTTCATTTGACTGGAGGAATGAGAAGACTAGAGCTGCATCTGGTGAAAAAAAAGTGTATGTTCATCCCTTTTCCAAGTTTGGATATACAGATAAATTTCTCAGTTTAATTGTTCAGTGAAATTTTTTTTGGTTTTTTTTTTGAGGGGGGTTGTTTGCTTGTTTGTTTTCCCCCCAGAATCTTGTGCAATCTAACTGATTAAATAAATAAATAAATAAATAAATAAATAAATAAATAAATAAATAAATAACAGCTTACAGATATAAGATTTCCTCTGCTGGCCCATTCACTTTTGTCCAAATTATGTTATACTTAGATGGCCCTCTCTCACAACATAGTAGAAATGCCTAGGAAATGAGGGTGAATGCTATGAAACAGTAGGTTCCCACTTCATATAATCTGAGGTATACAGAAAAGCCACTGTCATGCCAGAAACACTTTCCAGGAAAGTCATGAATGTTTGTAACTCTTTAGTAAGACTTTAGATAAATTCAGTAGGTTATGATAAGTCATTTAGAAAAATAAAATGAAATACAAGAATGTACTCCATTATTAACACAATACAATCATATTTAATATTAACTGATTTTTGTTGCATTTTTATTAGTACAGTTGCATACAACATTCATTACAGACATATACATTTATTAGATCACAATGTAAAATAGTTATTCCTGAGTAGAGCTACTCAAAGTTGTTTGTTTTTTTTTAAGATTTATTTTTTTATTTTTTATTTTTTGCAGAGTCAGAGAGAGACAGACAGACAGACAGAGAGAAGGGAGAGGGCCCAGATCAGTCTCCAGTTGTACGTCATCAGTTTTCAACATGATGTTGTTCCACACAGGTGGGCGGGGGCCATGCAGGGCAGGAACTGGGCTGGGGGCCTCCTGCCTGGGAAGCACACCTCATTTCAGCTTTGTGTCCACACGGCTGGGGCCAAGGCTAGGATTCAATCCTTGATCTCTGGGGCTGCAAAGTGAGCGCTCAAAACATTGAGTCTTCCTGGCTTCCCCTACTCAAAGTTTTAAAAACCTTACTAGCATAAGGTATTATATCTTTGGAGAATTCCTGTGAAACAAATATTTTGCTTAACCAAGAAGTAAGTTACAAATCACTTCCCAGGAAGAAGAGATGAAGGGGAGGCACAATATCATGGATCTAGGACTTTGGGAACATAACATTAGAGACCTGAGTGAATTTAAAACAAAGAGAGAGGTAGGAAAACTGGCAATGCTCAGCACCACCTACATCACAATTTTGTTCTGGGCAAACCTATGAAGACAACACAAAGCTGGTGTTCAATAAATCTTTGTTAAATAAATGAATGATTATAACCCTGAGAGACTATCTTTTGCCTAAAATCTTTAAGGTTATTGCAAATTAAACACAAAACTGATTAAACCTAATCAACAGCATTGTGAGACAAATTGCCCTGGAGACCCCACATTTCTAGTCTTTACTAGTTCTCATGTGGGACAGGCAATAATCACTAAAAGAGAATAATTTCCAGAAATTGAATTAGTAAAACAAATCCAAATTATTTAAAATCTGTTTTTAAAAAGTAAGTCAGGGAAACTGGGATGGCTCCGTGGGTTAAGAGTTCGCTTTACAGCCCCAGAGACTGAGGATCGAATCCAGGCTCCAGCCCAGATGGACTCATATGCTGAACTGGGGTGTGGTCCCTATTCAGTTCTTGCCAGGACCTATGTGGGAGGTTCCTGGCCCAGTTCCTGCACTGCGCAGCCCCACGCCCACATGTGGAGTGAAACTATATGGAAAACTAATGCTATCAACTATGGAGACTGCTCTGGGCCCTTCCTCTTCTCTCTGTCTGTCTCTCTCTCTCTGTCAAAAAACAATAAAAATAAATCTTTAAAAAAATAAAAATAAGTCAGTAGTCTTAGAGGAGAGTGCAAAATGGTGGACTAGGAAAACTCTATGCCTGCTGCATCTAAGGAACATACCAAATTACAAATAAATTATACAATTATAAACCTCAAGACTCATTTGAAGACTAGCTTAAGATAAATGGCTACCCTATAACTAAGTACATGAAGAAGAGGCCACACCAAAACTGATAGGAGAGGTAGATACATGAAACAGGCCTACTCCAAACCCACAGATAGTGGTTGAACATCAGGATGGACACCTCAGTGGCAGAGGTCTCACCCAGAAGAGGGAAGGGTCTGAGCCCCACACCAGGCTCCCCAGCCAAGGGGTCCTGAGCTAGGAAGACAACTACACAACACCTGGCAGTTAAAATCAGCAAGGACTATCTGCCCTTTGGTGAGACAAAAGGCAATTGGAAGCCCAGACTTCCTCTTTAATAGCATTCTCAGACTTGCTCTCTTATTAACACTCACCTGGTCTCTGGTAGAAAAGTGGTAGCTCAGAAGGCCCAGGGACCTTGTGGCTCCTATCAGGTCACCATGGGTGAGTAACTGGCCTGCATCAGAGTCCCTCCCAAGAGGCACCAGAAACAATACACACCAAGGCCAGCTTCAGACCACACCAGAACACTATCTGATTAACCCCACAAGTGGCACACCCAAAGGGTGGTCTCAACAGGCACAAAAGCCCACTGAGACAAACTCATATCTGAAGGGTCAACCTCCACACAGCAGCTCATACACTGTGGGTGAAGCCAATTATCTCACGCAGTCAGCCTGGCAGTCAATCCCACTCAGTGATGCATCAAAAACAATCAAGGCTCAACTACAATAGGAAGACACACAAAGCTGTCAAGGGACATTCCTATAACACATGCACAGGAGATTAGGGAGACTGTAACACTGGACCACACTACACACATACTACATAAAACCATCCATAAAAGACTGAGAGACATAGGAGATCTACCTAATACACACTTGTAGAAGTAAACACAGAGAGGCAGATATGAAGAAAAAAACAAAAACAAAAACATGTCCCAAATAACAGAACTGGAGAGGGCACCAGCATTATGGACAAACTCAATAGTTTGGTGGTTACCTGTAGAGGGGGAAGAAGGGGGGAGGGAGAGTTCTGGGGGGAGGTGAGAGTGGGCACCGGATATATGGTGGTGGTTGGGGAGCTGATTCTAGGTGGTGGGCACATAGTGTGATGCATGGGCGATGTGATGTGGACTTGTGCATCTGGAAACTATCTAATTGTTACCAAACAATGTCACCCCATTAAATTTAACAATAAAAAAGAAAGAAAGAAAGAAAGAACTGGAGAAAACTTCAGAAGTAGTATTAAATGATATGGAAGCAACCAACCTACCACAGAGTTTAAAATACTGGTAAAAAGAGTGCATAAAAACTTAGAATCTCAACACAGCAATAGCAAGTATAAAGGACATAAAAATAAAAAACAGCCAGTCAGAATTAAAAAATACAATAACTAAAATGAAGAATACAGTAGAAGGAATCAATAGTAGATCAAATGAATCATAGGACCAAACGAGCAATTTAGATGACAAGGTAGCAGAAAACACCACATCAAAAAACATTTTTACTTTCTTTCTTTCTTTTTTTTTAATATTATTATATTTTATTGTTAAATTTAATGGTGTGACATTGCTGGTAACAAATAGTTTCCTGATGTACAACTCCACATCACATCACCCATGCATCACATTATGTGCCCAGCTCCCAGAATCAGGTCCCCCTTCACCACCATATATTTGGTGCCCACTCCTACATCCCCCAACAACTCTCCCTCCCCCCTCCTCTCTCCTCTCCAGGTAAACACCAAACAATTGAGTGTGTCCATAATGCTGGTGCCCTCTCCCACCTTCTCTCTCTCTCTCTCCCTCCCCCCTCCTCCCCTTCCCTCAGGCAATCACCAAGTTATTGAGTGTGTCCATAGGTCTCTGTGTCTTTGTAACTTTCAGTTGTATATCCCACCTATAAGTGAGGTCATATTTTTCAGGATTCTTTCATTCTGACTTATTTCACTTAATAAGATGGTCTCTAGGTCCATCCATGTTGCCAGAAATGACTGTATTTCATCATTTCTTATCGCTGAGTAGTATCCCATTGTGTAAATGTACCACATCTTCTTTATCCAGTCATCTATCGAAGGGCATTTTGGTTGTTTCCATGTTCTGGCCACTGTGAACTGTGCTGCGAGGAACATGCGGGTACAAACATCTTTAAAGATTAAGGTTTTCAGGTTTATGGGGTAGATGCCCAGTAGTGGGATGGCTGGGTCATATAGTAATTCCATTCATAATTTTTTGGGGAATCTCCATTGCCTTCCATAGTGGTTGTACCAGTTTACATTCCCACCAGCAGTGTATGAGGGTTCCTTTGTGTCCACAGCCTCTCCAGCACTTGTTATCCCTTGTCTTGTTGATTATAGCCATTCTAACAGGTGTAAGATGGTATCTCATTGTGGTTTTTATTTGCATCTCCCTAATTGCTAGTGATGTGGAGCATTTTTTCATATATC
>PVKE010050923.1:0-10802 GCA_004027555.1 Craseonycteris thonglongyai
TTCAATAAATTTAAAGAGTGAAATCATACAAAGTATGTTCTCAATGCAATGAATGAAATTAGAAATTAGTAACAGAAGAAAATGTGGAGAAAACACAAGTATGTGGAAGGTAAAGAACATAACCCCAAATAACCAATGGGTCAAAGAAGAAATCACAATAGAAATTAGAAAATACTTCGAGATGACTGGAAAAAAAAAAAAAAAGGCAACCAGCCAAAGCACACGAAATGCAGTGCAAGCAATGGTAGGGAAATTTATAGCTGTAAGCGCTTATATTAAAAAAGAAAAAATATCTCAAATCAAGAACCTAACATTCCACCTTAAACTAGAGAAAGAAGATCAAAGTAATCCCCAAACAAGCAGAAAGAATGAAATAATAAAGATTAGAGTGGAAATTAAATAGAGAACAATAGAGAAAATCAATGAAACCAAAAGTCAGGTTTTGAAAAGATCAATGAAGTTGGCAATGCAATGCCACTCTTCTCCTATCACAAGCCTGATTTCAAATATGCTGTTTCAGTACGTATTGCTGTATTGCAAACCATCCCAAAACATCGACCTAAAACAGCAGAAAGTTTGCTCAAATGTCTGTGTATTTCGGCAGGACTCAACTCTACCCCCCGTGGCGATGGTGGGGATTGCAGTCATCCAGGAGCTCACTGGCTGTCACTCACATGGCTGGTAGTTGGTGCCGACGGTTGAGTGGAGGCTGTAGTTCTCTTGAATATGGGCATTTCCTTGTGGCAACTTGGGCTCCAGGAACGAGTGTTTCAAGCAGTGAAAGTGGCAGATCTCTTAAAGAACAACCTTGAAAGTCTCACAACATCCCTACTGATGATAGGGAAAATTCCATATAAGGGAATTCACCTGAGCTAAAGTGGTGCCCTCACTCCCCCCCACCCCCTGCCCCGGTCACCACCCCAAAAGGCTACCCCTGAGGGTTGGGACTTTCCCACGACATCCTTTCAAATTAACCAATCCCCGAGCCTCATGATAGGCCCTATAAAAGTAAAAGTCCCCCTTTGGTCGGGGCTCAGTCTTTGGGAATTATCCTGCTGTGTTCTCCCTGATCTCTGTGTGCCGCTTGAGTTTCCTCGGTCAACGGTTTTCTGCAACACTGATACATACTGTTGATCAAAACATGTCAGAGAGCCAGCTGACTCACAGACGGGGAAGTAGTCTCGACTTCATGAGAGAAGTGGCCAAGAAATTGTAGCCACGTTTAATCCATCACATGTGACTTGCCTCAATCAGCCCTTCCCCCTTAGGACCAAAGCAGATACTAGTCTGTGATCTGCTCCGGTTGTGTCAAACAAGAGATTTTGTTTTCATACAGGAGAGTGTGCTCCTTGCGGTGGTGTTGTAACTTATTATCTGCAGCCACCGTTGCCCTCCACTATCATCCTTTAACCCAAAGCTTGTCCAATCCAGTGGCCACATGCGGTCCAACACAAATCTGTAAACTTTCTTAAAATATTACGAGATATATTTTGCAGGGTTTTTTTTCAAGCTTATCAGCTGTCATTAGTGTTGGTGTATTTTGTGCATGGCCCAAGATGACTCTTCTCCCAGTTTGACCCAGGGAAGTCAAAAGGCTGGACCCCCTGCTCTAACCTCTCTGCTCGAGCGCTGCTGCTTTAGGCAGGCCCACATCTGCTGTCATCAGGATTCCAGTGGGCTCCTAGGTTCACTGGAAGTGGAACTTATATTTCTGTCCTCACTTTCTATGTTGCTCGGAGGTAATTTTTGAGAGGAGGGAGGAAAATGCTCATTTTATTATTTATTTTATGGTGATAAGAGTGCCTTTTATTGTTCTGGTACCGGGAGGGTGCCTTTCACATGGGAGATTTATCCCCTGTTTCCAGGGAGACAGAGGAGGGTCAGAGCGTCTTCCTGGCACCAGCTGTTACTCAAGTACCTTTAATTCAAAATAATCAGTATGCCAGAGTGGCGTCTTTGGGAGTGGCACATTCTGCTCCCCTTTGGTTATGTATATCCATTTGAATCTAAAAAAAAATTGATTGAGAAAAGCGAGTTGCAAAAGTATCATTTTCAGCTGGGTTCTTTCTTTTTTTTAATTTATTTTCGACACAGAGAGAGATACAGAGACAGACAGAGAGAGAACCGAACCGGGGGCGCTCCCAGCCCAGCACATGGATCCACACGGGCCGGGGCCTGGATTCGATCCCCGGTCCCCGGCGCCGCAAAGCGAGCGCCCAACCCACTGAGCCATCCTGGCTTCCCCTCAGCTGGGTTCTTAACTGTGGGCAACAGAAAATCCTGTGACTTAAGCCAAAAAGGGATTTGTTGGGCGGATGCCGGCTGGTTCCCAGGGGAGCTGAAGAACCAAGATGCAGTGGGGCCCCAGGCCCTTCAGTGGGCACTGCCGCCGCTGTCAGGGTCACAGTCACATGGCAGAACACAGGCTGTGTAACTGTCCCCAGCTGCAAAGAGGGCTGACAGGACAGGCAGCTTGCCTTTTAGCTTTTATGATAGAGGGAACTCTTCCTCCTCCTGGAAAGGGACCTCAGACACTGAGCAGCCAAAAGAATGACAAATGGCCACATTGCTATCATTTATGCAAAACTCACAAACACCCGAAGCAATAGGCTAAGTTGTTTGCAGATAAACAGCAGAAGTGCAAAATCCTTCCTGGGAATGATGGGGCTAACTCCAGGATAATAGGTGCCTCTGAGGAGGGCAGGGAGGAAACAGCTGCAGGATGTCAGTTGGATTTGAAACATTTTCTTTCTTAAAAATGAAACCTCTAAAAGCAAAGATGGCAAACATGTTGACATCTGTGCATGCTTCGTGATGGGTACATGGGCATCATTCTTTTCTATGCTTATCTGTATGTTGCAAGTATTTCTTAATTAAAAATCACTTCAATAAATCAAAAGTACGTGTCAGGCATCTCAGGTCTCTGCAGATGTCTCCTTATATAACAGTTGACATGCAAATTGATCCTGCACCCACAACAGGAAGTGGAAAGCTTTGCTTGCTAACACCCACCTAGCGTGTGCTTCCCGGCACTGGGAGCAGTCTATGCCGCCATCAGCCGAAAGTTGGCGGGGCACTGGGCTGAGCGTGTGAGACTGAGTAATGCTTGGCTTGGTAGTATTTACTGGGAAGAAGTGATTCATTTCATTATCAAAATTCTAAGTCCTTCAAAATACCTCCCAAGAAGTTATCTGGGTTAGAAGATAAGAGACAAAAACTGGAGAGAAAACAAGAATCTCAGAAAAGGTAGAAAGATTTTGTAAAAAAATACACAAAAACAAAAATATAACAAAAGAATGCCTTTTCAGACATTGACTCTATGATCAGTAAAAGTGAATTAGTGAATGTCTCTGTACATAATTTTTAAAAATTGAGATATAATTGACATATAGCACTGTATAAGTTTAAGGTGTACAATGTGTTGGTTTGATACACATATATTGCAATATGACTACCACCATAGCATTAAATAATTCTGTCATTTCTTTTTTTGTGGAGAGGACGTTTAATACCTGGTCTGTTAGCAACTGTAAAGTATATAATCCGGCGTTGTTGACTATAATCATTGTGGTGTGTATCAGATCTGCAGGACTCTCTCATCTTCTGTTGCAAGTCTGTACCCTTTAACATCTGCCCAGTTCCCCTGGGCCCCAGCTGCTGGTTCCCACCATTCTTCTCTGTTTCTGTGAGTTTGGCTTTTTTAGATTCCAGATATGAGTGATATCACACAATGTTTCTCTTTGTGACTCATCTGTGTGCGTCACATCTTCTTATTCATCCAATTAAGGGACATTTAGGTTGTTTCCAGGTCTTGGCTATTGTGAATAATGCTGTATTCATATATGATTGTTAATAATAGGAAATTAGTTTTTCCCTGTTCCTACCTCCCCCACCACAAATAAATGGTTAGCAAATAAAGACTGTGCGTTTGAAAATGATACCAAATTGTTGGCCTGCTAGGGTTATCCCCTGTTTTAGTTTGGTCCTAAGCATAGTTTCTGGACTATAACATGAGTTTAATGAATATTAGCTATTATTACTCAACAGCAAAAAATAACCCATATAAAAAAATGGACAAAAAGCTTGAACAGACATTTCTCCAGAGATGATACACAAAAGGCCAACAAGCACATGAAATGCTCAGCATCACTAGGCACTAGGAAAAGGTAAGTGAAACCCACAATGAGGTATCACCTCACACCCATTAGGATGGCTAGTAATCAAAAAACAAACAAAAACAGAAGAGAGCAAGTGTTGGTGAGGCTGTAGAGACACTGGAGCCCTTGTGCACTGTTGGTGGAAATGTAAAATAGTACAGCCTCTGGTGGTGCTTCAAAAAATTAAAAGTAGAGTTACCATAGGACCCAGCAATCCCTCTTCTGGGTATATACAGTACTCGTATATCCAAAAGAATTGAAAGGCTCTCACAGAGATGTTTGCATACCCATGTTCATAGCAGCATTATTCACAAAAGCCCAAAGGTGAAAGCTACCTGAGTGTTCACTGATAGATGAATGAATAAACAAAATATGATATGTCAAGACAATGGAATAGTATTCAGCCTTAAAAAGGAAGAAAATGCGGACACATCTACAGCATGGAAGAACATTGCGAACACGTTGCTAGGTGAAATAAGCTGGTAAAGAGACAAATACTGTATGATTTAACTTATATGGGGTATCTAGAGTAGTCAAATTTAATCAAAATAGAAAGTGAAGTGGTTGCCAGGGGCTAGGGGAAATGAGAATTTGTTGGTTAATGGATATAGAGTTTTAGTTTTGCAAGATGAAACACTTTTGGAGATTGGGTGTATAACTGTGAATATACTTAACACTACTGAACTGTACACTTAGAATGGTTAATATGGTAAATTTCCATGCTTAAAAATTATTTTTCTTTTATTGTTTTGAGAGAAGGTGAGAGAGAGAGAGAAGGGGGCAGGGTCTAGAGCTGTCTCCATAGTTGTACATCATTAGTTATGACATGGTTTCATTCCACACAGGTGGATGTGGGGCCACACGGGGTGGGAACCAAACCAGGGGCCTCTTGCCTGGGAGGGAAGAACCTTCTTTGCCAAGCCATCCTGGCTGGTACCAGTTGCACCACAGTTCAGCATATGGGTTTACACAGGCCGGGAATGGGAATTGAACCCTGGACCTCATGATTGTGAGACACGTGCTCAACTTCTGAGCTATCCTAGTATCCTTCTATTTTCTTTTTCTTTTTTAGCACAATTAAAATCTTTAAAGTTAAAAAGCTAAATAAATTTTACAGGTGAGGAAACTGAGTCCCAAGAGGCAGGCAATGACTGGACCAAAACCACTTCCTGTTAGCACAGAGCTGGGCCTAATCCCACGCTTTTACCACCTGGCTGTTGGATTCCTCAGATTGTTGAAGTCTTGACGAGGACCTTCTGAGGGAGCACTGTTTTGGGGCTGGGACGATGAAATCCCACCACTGTGTAGCACTGTGCAGGAAATCTGGCTTTGGCCATCATACATCCAAGTCAGGCTTGTCCCACAGTAACTTAGTGCGGAGGCCGAGACACAGCCTGAAGGTGGTCTGGGTGCTTTGTTTTATTACTATTGTTTTTTTTTTATTAAAGATTTATTTTTATCGTTTTTTGACAGAGAGAGACAGAGAGAGACAGAGAGAAGGGGGAGGGCCCAGAGCAGCCTCCATAGTTGACAGCATTAGTTTTCCATATAGTTTCACTCCACAGGTGGGCACGAGGTTGCGCAGGGCAGGAACTGGGCCGGGAGCCTCCCACATAGGCCCCGGCAAGAACTGAACTGGGGGCACACCCCAGCTCAGCATATGGGTCCACACGGACCGGGCCTGGGATTCGATCCTCAGGCTCCCGGGTCGCAAAGCGAGTGCTCAACCCACTGAGCCATCCCAGCCTCCCCTTATTACTATAGTTTTTGATAACAACAGAACAATGTTGTTACCTACACACTCTCATACAACCTACCTTGTCAAGCATATTCTAAGTTGAATTTATAATAGCTTAACTTCATAACATATAAAAACTACCCCTTTACAGCTCTCTGTCCACAGTCCTTTGGGTATTTGCTGTCATAAAATTACTTTGTACATTGTGTGCCCAATTACATAATCATTCTTTTAAGTGTATTAGTCTAAAGTACGTAAAAAGAACAACACTTGGAGTTACAAACCAAAGTTATAGTAAAACAAATTTTCGCATTAATTTTTTCTCTAATCATGTAGATAACAAAAAGTATGGTTACAAACCATTATAACAATGCTAACTTTCACTACTACCCATTTACTTACCTCCACCAGGGGTTCAAGGCCAAATGAGGTTGTAAGAATTGCTAGAAAAGAATGTGATTCTGGCCTCTACATTTCAAACAAGTAACAGGAGTAAGGGCTGCTGAGAAAGATGCAGGGCTGCCTGACGAGAACGGGCAAGAAGTCAACTGATTTTTATTATTATTATTTTAAGATTTATTTTATTGTTTTTGACACAGAGACAGACAGAGAGAAGGGGGAGGGCACAGAGCAGTCTCCATAGTTGTACATTATCAGTTTTCAACATGGTTTCATTCCACACAGGTGGGCGGGGGGCTCACAGGGTGGGAACTGGGTTGGGGGCCTCCCGCGTGGGAGGCTTGCTCCCTTGAGCTGGGGGCTGAGCCAGGGGCCTCCCACACATGGGAAGCACATCCTGGTGACAACTGAACTGGGAGCCATACCACAGTTCAGCGTATGGGTCTGCATGGGCCAGGGCTGGGGCTGGGACTCGATCCTTGGTCCCTGGGGCTGCAAAGCAAGCACTTAACCCATTGGGCCATCCTGGCTTCCCTGGTCAATTTATTGAGCATTTACTATGTATAAGATCAGGATGGTGTACTAGGTGGTAAGTGAAAGGGATGAATGAGTTCCTGCACCCCTCAGTGGGGGTTACTTGAGTACTAACTAGATGTACAGGCTGGTGTCATCTTTAGGAAGACTTTGGTATCTGTGGAGGGTGAGAGTATACATGTTGGTTTAAACTTCTGACTAAAAAGATCAGTTTTCAAAGTGGAAACATGGTTGTGAGCAGACATCAAATCACTGATGAAGTAACTAGAGTTGGGCATTGATTCCCCCCAAATACTAATCATTAGCTACTCGCTTTTCCCATTTTCTCTCCTTGGTCAGAAACTTTTTAAGGAAATATGTTTAAAACCAAGTCATGGGGAAGCCAGGATGGATCAGTGGGTTAAGCGCTCACTTTGCAGCCCCGGGGACCGAGGATCGAATCCCGGACCCGGCCCGTATGCAGACCCCTATGCTGAACTGGGGAGTGCCCCCAGTTCGGTTCTCACCGGGGTGAGACCCCGGCCCAGTTCCTGCCCTGTGCAGCCCCGCACCCACCTGTGGAATGAAACTATGTGGAAAAACCAATGATGTGCAACTATGGAGACTGTTCTGGGCCCTCCCCCTTCTCTGTCTCTGTATCTCTCTGTCAAAAACAATAAAAAAAAATAAATCTTTAAAGCCAAGTCATAATGCCTATAGCAATAAGGTATTCATTCTATGAAAACACTGATCCAAAGCAGACTCAGGTCAGAAATATTTAATACCTCCAGAAAAGCATAGACAAGTGTGAAATACATGTCCCAGAATTTCTTCCTTGCATAGTTTTGGGTTAGTAAGAACCACATGATCCTGTGTGAGATTTGGAAAGTGGAAACAATACAGCAGCCACATTCTTTTTATATTTGGAAAGTCAGTGGAAAGAGGGTATGAGTGCCTGGCATATACTAAGCATTCAATAAACAGTAGGATGATCAGTTTTCACCTGAAGCTACAGGACAGTTTTCCCCATGAGCTGATCATAGCAGCTGATCCCCTACACTTGTCAATGCCTGGCAGATCTGAAGATTTTACTACTTGCCCTTATTTATGTTAGAAAGATAGGGTCCCTTCAAGTATGGATATTTAAGTGTCTTGCTCCAACCTGGTTCCAAGGTAGTGGGTGGTGAGGATCTAAGCAAGACCTAGAAAACAGGACCTGAAAACACAAGAACTCTAACACTGAAATTCCTTAACTCAACTTGGAGCATGCTTTAAAAAGCAAAACGTGTCTACCCTTTACCTTTGTCCCTGGTAAATTTCCTGCATTATTTTACTCCAAAGTAGAATATGAATAAGGCCTGTGGATCCGTGCCATTTCAGTTCCACGAAATGCTTAGGGAGTTTACGAAACTATCAAAATCTCATTCCACATGCCAAGAGAAACATGCTTCAGACTAGAGGAAGACCTATTCTGGACTTGGATATAAGGGCATCAGGTGACCTGGATGACATGGACTGGACAGTTCACCATTCTGGTCTTCCCCATCCTTGACTCTCCAAAGTCCTCAGAGACTCCCTGCAGCATGGGCTACGCTCCACCGATCCCGTCTCGAGGCAGCAGCTAGCACCAACAGGATGCTGTCAAAAGCCTTCCTGGGAGCTACACACAGTGATGTCCCCTTTTTTGCCACGTATTAAGGTCACACATAGACTATGTGCAATTACAGGTTGAAATAAATCATGCAAAATATAGCATCAAAATTATCTTGACTTCTCTATATTCTTTCCCTCCCCAAGAAATGTCAGACACAGAGGAGAGAAAAATCAGAATGGAAGCACTGAAAGTCCCCCAAGTGACTTTCAAGCCAGCAGAGGACATCCTTTTATATAGTTCTGTCAGTCACAGCTATTCTAACATGTAAGCAGCCAGTTGATGGCAATAATACACAGTTAGGTAAAGGAAGTCTGAGTTTGGGGATTTTGACTAATCAATTCAAATTCAATGCATTTGTCGCCAACCCAGAGTTGCCAGCCTCAAATGCACTCTAATGTACCGTGCTAAACAGGGAGTCCACGGTGTTGCTAGAAAGGCCAAATAAATATGAACGAAGCTCTCCACTGCTACTCTTCATGCGTTGCAGTCACGTGTAGGGTGCCTCACATTACCCAGATCACTCAGCCAGATCTCTACTTCATTCAGGATCCCTGGTGCAATCACTATTTGCTTAGGAAAAATGTTCAAATAAAGGGATTATCTCATTACCAAATAATTTAGCAGCAAAGGGTGAGAAGTATAACTCAAATCGAGAGGTAAGGCAAAGAATTAAGAGGGAAAAGGTGCGAGGAGCGTGCATCGACCTGTCTGCAGACCTTCGGGGTGCTACTGCAGGAAGGGGTGTTCCAGGCCCCGCCGGGCCACCCTTTTCGCAGTGTGACAGCCTGTGTCATCATCTCCTGAAGGCTCAGACTATGTCACCATGAGTATTGATGAAATATGCCACATAAAAAAGGCATACTTAACAGAGTATCACCTGACATAGGCTTACTTATATTTTATAGTTACTAAAGGGCACTATTAAATCTCTTCATTTCCCTAATTGAACCTACCGTATTTTTCGCTCCATAAGACGCAAGTTTCCTGCCTGGACCCGCTCTCCTTCCACGCAGTCCCTGCTTTCTGATCCGGCTGCAGGCTTCCCCACGGCATCATTAAGGTCCCCAACATGCACTCTTTTTTTTGCAGTATTCGCTCCGTTAAGACGCACACACTTTTCCCTCCACTTTTTTTGGGGGAAAAAGTGCGTCTTATGGAGCGAAAAATATGGTACCTTACAATCACCTAAAACGATGGAATAGCCACTGGTTAAGAAAAAAAAAATCCTCTTGCTTTTCTGATTACCGGTACTTGGTTCATTTGAATAAAGATGCATCATCCCACTGCTTTTATTTATTTATTTATTTATTTAAAGATTTATTTTATTGATTTTTGACAGAGAGAAACAGAGGCAGAGAGAGACAGAGAGAAGGGGGAGGGCCCAGAGCAGTCTCCATAGTTGACATTAGTTTTCCATATAGTTTCACTCCACAGGTGGGCACAGGGCTGCGCAGGGCAGGAACTGGGCCGGGAGCCTCCCGCATAGGTCCCGGCAAGAACTGAACTGGGGGCACACCCCAGTTCAGCATGTGGGTCCGCATGGGCCAGGGCCGGGATTCGATCCTCGGTCCTCAGGGCTTCAAAACGAGCGCTTTACCCGCTGAGCCATCCCAGCTTTCCCTGCTTTTATTTTTTTTAAAGACTTATTTTGTTTGAGAGAAGGTGAGACAGAGAGAGAGGGAGAGAGACAGACAGACAGACAAACAGGTGGGGAGGGCCCAGAGCAGTCTCCATAGTTGTAAATCATTAGCTGTGACATGGTTCATTCCACACAGGTAGATGTGGGGCCACAGGGGCGAGAACTAAACTGGGGGCCTCCTGCATAGGAGGTGAGAACCTTCATCACCAAGCCTCCCGGTGGTTACCATTTGCACCACAGTTCAGCATATGGCATGGGCCAGGGCCAGGGCCAGGAATTGAACCCTGAACCTTGTGATTGTGAGGCAAGCACCCAACCATTATCTTGGCATCCCCATTATGGTTTTATTTGCATTTCTGACTATTAGTGACCTTGAGCATCTTATATCGATTGGCCATTTATATTGCTCTCTTTGGAGAAATGTCTGTTCAGTTCCTCTGCCCATTTTTAAAAAAATTTATTTTATTATTGTTTTTGACAGGGAGAGACAGAGAGACAGAGATAGAGAGACAGAGAGAAGGGGGAGGGCCCAGAGCAGTCTCCATAGTTGTACGTCATCAGTTTTTGTACGTCATCAGTTTTTCGACATGGTTTCGTTCTACAAAGGTGGGTGGGGGCTGCACAGCGCGGAAACTGGGCTGGGGGGCTCCTGCATGCGAAGCACAATCCCAGTTCAGCATATGGGTCCACACGGGCCGGGGC
>PVKE010050924.1:0-10802 GCA_004027555.1 Craseonycteris thonglongyai
ATTAAAAAATTATTGTAGTGTTTTTATCCATTGCTAAAATTCAAAATTTTAATCCTCCACTTCTTCATCTCAGTCTTCCAGATACTTATTTATGTGTCTATAAGTAGAATCTAATTAAATATGCTGCTAAGTAATCTTACAGTGCTCTACATTTTTTCATACGTTACTCAAGCTTATAGGAACTCTTCCATCTTACACCAGACTCTGGACAGTTTGTCTCTTGACTCATACTGAGGTATTTTATTTTGAAGCACTTGTTACTTCAGAAGTAAAATCATATGGCACATTTGCATAGATAACTTCCCCATCTTTCTCAGTGGTACCCTACAGCCTGAAAAGCTCTATGGCAGAAAAAACAGTTTAGCACAAAAATACCTTTTAATGTTATTCTTACAAGTGCAGCTGAGATGGTTAGCCAAATGCTAAAAGTCCTTCTAGTATTCCAACAGCAATTATTCTGCTCATGCTAATAGAACAGCTTGAAGCAAAGGCAAGCCAGGTTCATCAACTGCCCTTGGAGCTATTAGTGGGGTTCCCAGGAAAAAGTGCTTGGAATCACTGATGTGCATACAATGTACATCAATTGAAATGTCTGCAGAATTATGGAGAAATCAATATTTTTTATGTCTACTCTAGACTTATTTGTACCAAAGTATGCTTGTTTCATATTTAAAAAAGTAAAGACACATTTTTTTTTCTCTTACTCAAATGTTTATAATAAAGAAAACTTATTTGGACTTAATAGTGAAGTGGTAAAATTTCATTTTTCTTTATGTTTGGAAAGAAATTATTGTTATAATGAAAGAATGGTTAAAATGATTATGCATTACAGTAATATTTTATATGTATAATATTTTAATGTGTAATTCTGAGGAGAACTCTGTGAAAATGTTCATAATGACAAGTGATTCACACCACAAAATCAAGATGTTAATAATGGCAAATATCATTTTTCCTCCAACATCACCTCCATCTTTTAAATTTTTTTATTTGTGGCAAATTACCACTATATTCTCATGCATCAATTCATCCATCTATTAAACAAATTATTACAAAGTACTTGATGTTATATTTCATGAATAAATAGCCTTACCTGTTAGATCTGTTCTATAATCCACTTGAGGATATGGGTGATCCAAATTATACACTTTATTTCCTAATAGCTATACTATATCCTTTGTAGAAGTTTTGTGGAATCACCAAACTTGAGAAAAGTTGGCCGCTATCCTCTCCAACATTCCTTAATCTCCTAAAATATTAGGAAGGAGATTAAAGGCACTCTATCCTAAAACAACGCTACTAGGAAGGTAGCTTTTCAAAAGACAACATAGGTTCAGAAGGCTTTATTAAGATATGAACATATGTCCCCTTAGTTTTATGAATCAGTACAAATTGGTCTTACTCTATATTGTCAGGTCCTTCATTTCTTGGAGGTTTCTTTGCTGCTGCAGTCACTTTCTCACCTATGTAGCATATTGAAATGTTGAGAAATAATGCTCAAGTTCTACCATCAAACGATATTTGATCTGAGCTGGTCTTTAAATATCTCTGCCAACTTGCCTTTCTGCTGCAAAACTCTTTAACCAAGTTTTCCCAGTGATGTTAACCTTCAATACACTTCACTATAATTGACTTTGTAATCTTTATAAGGTTCTTTCCCTGTCTTATTTTCCTACATGCCTATTGGTTTATTCTTCACCTTCCAGGTAAGTTACTTTTAGTAGAATTCTTTCTCAGAGCCTGTTTTGCGGGGAAACCCAAGCTACGACAATAGTAATACAATTTTTAGAATAGGAATTTGGAATTTGAAGGCATTCAGGGCATAAATCACTTGGAAAAGTTGGAAGTAACTCAATACTTTAGGTGTGGAAAATCTTCGCTCATACCAACACAATTTTACTTGCTCAAGGACAGAAACTGCATCAACTCTGTCATTTCTGAATATGAATTACAATGATGCATAGCAAAATCTTTCTAAATCAGGAAAATTGTGGTGTCAATCATTTAATCATAAGTTTTCTTTAGTGTCAATCCTTGTACTTTCATCAAGGATATGTAATATTTTATCTGTCTTATATAAATAAATGTTCAAATGTAAAGATTTTTATTTTGGAATTGTCAAAATGACATTTTGAGCTTGATTTTCTGTTTGCTGACATAAGAGGTGCTGAAATGCAATCATTTTAGAAAGTCCAAGATAAAGAGTGAGGTAATATTTATTTTCTAACTGGAGATCTGTACATCATAACATGTGAAAACTTATTTAACTTAATGAAAAAAAAATAGTATGGGATTTCAAGAACTGTTTTATTGTGGCAAATTAATTAAAATTGTGTGTATATTTAGAAATTTTATAAGTTTCAAGCTATAAAATATTAGAAAGGTAAGGACACAGAGTTTCTATTCTCTACTCTTCACTTAGAGAAAAAAGGTAAAGCCAAAAAATTTAAAGAAATTGCTCAAAGGAATATATTATCCTCAATCCCCAAAATATTGAGAAGAATTTTACATATCCTTAATTCTAATATCCTAACTATTCATTTTATTTTTAATTCCATTACTGTCAATTTCCTCTTTTATGGCTCCTTCAATTTTTCTTATCGTCTTTCTGTACCTTCGTATCTTGTATCAACTCTCTATCAAGGCTTCTTCTTCCATAAATGCTTCTAAATTCACCATGTCACTGTACAAAGAACATTATCTCCCTGATAATATTTTCTGAATTCATCATTTCCATCTATCTCTATCTTTTATCTCTCTCTCATTCTCTCTCCCTCTTTCTCTGTCTTTCACACACACATACACACACACAATTTTTTGTACAACCCTTGTAAATCTGCAATGAATACCTATTAAATTTAAAATCTGCACCATTTATTATAGTTTCTCAATAAATTCTTAATTTTGAGTATCATAGATTTTTTACTTTATTTTTTTAAATTAAGTTTATTCAGGTGACATGGATTAGTAAAAATTATATATGTTACAGATGTACAATTCTATAATACATTATCTGTGTATTGTATTATGTGTTCACCACACAGAGTCAGTAATAGCATGCATGTTCCCCAAGTTCTTTACAACATTTACTACTAATGACCTTAAACACTATGTTGCAACTATATCTCTCTTGGGCTATATCTTTCTACGATTTCTCAACCTCTTTCTTACTTTTATTAGTAAAAGTCATGGCATTTAATGCCTAAATGAAATTTCAAAATCTTAGCTGTTAAATATAAGTTTCTATGCCAGTTATGAAAAAATACAATGTAGATGTTACTGGTTGAGTAGGTCTCCTAGGCAGCTTTCCTTCAAGCTACATCTTAGACCTCTTCCAACCTGTGATTCTGCCCTATCTGACATATGGCTTCCAGGCTAAATAAACAGAAAGAGGGGTATACAATGGATACAAAATGTTTAACCTTCTCATCACAGAAGTGTTACCTACCATTTCTACTTATATCCTATTGGGCAGAAGTACTTGTTGGGAGCCGGTTTGTGCCTGAACAGAGAGGTTTTGGGGGGCTTTGATGGCAGGGCTTCAGTATCCCCTTCATCCCTCCCCTTTAACAGCCGAAGGCAAAAGATATATGTGATGCTTCGCATAAAGGAAAGCCAGACAAGCTGGCACCAATTGAATAATAGCCCAGAATGTGGGGGTAAACAAGAATGTATGGGAAGAGGTCTGCTTGTTCCTGATAATTTTCTGCTTACGCTGTAGTTCTTAGTTAACGCTATATTCCTTAGTTGAGTAACCTGTCTTATATACTTTAAAATATCCTAGTTTTTTCCTGTTCCTTGTAATGACGTAAACTTTTGTTATATAAGGCAAGCAATAAAGCCATTCTGGGCTGTCCTATTGAGGGCAGTCGATCAGCAATTGTGTCCGTCTTCAATTCCCACCGCTTGAACTCAGGGATTCCGTTCAGCCAGGCTGGCTCCTGATTACAAGTACTTGTACCGTTTCTGGATTGTCCTTCCTTAGAATCAAGTATATAGTATGACAAGAACCAAAAATCTTGAAGGTCAACTAGATGATTCAGAATAAACCTCTTTCACTTTTTGTTTAGAGTTTATTTAGTTTGTTAGGTATATTTACTTAACCAGTTGAATTACCCAACTAAAATTTACTACAACTTAAAAATAAATTAAATTGTCCTATAGGATATATTGTATAAAAAATATTTAAGCTCTCTGGGGAAAAAAAAATACTTGATTCAAGGTGCAACTGATTTTGTTTCTTTTTGGGGGGAAAGGTGAGAGATGTTCTTTGGGAAGAATGGTGGCATGAAGTTGAAAAGCAGAATTATGGTTGTTTTGTATGATAAGTGGATAATGCTATGCTTTTTCTACATAAAATATCTAGGGTATTTTGATGTTGTTATTTTTACTGTTTTTTGTTTGTTTGTTTTTATACCTATTGTTGGTCTCCAATATACAATTCTCAGTATATTGGATATACTGGAATTCAGCATACCATTCATATAACAATGTGTTAGTCCAATAAATCCATTTAAAGAATGAGATCCAGGGATCCCAAATTGTCTAATACCACTGTAGACAAATACAGTGTGTGTGTCCTTGCACGTTACTTGGGATCACCTTACTCTTGATTTGGCAGCAATTTTATCCTGCCTTCTTCTCTCTTCTGAGATGACATAATTATAATGACAATGTGTGTGTGTGTACATATCCAAGCATATATCAACCGTATCAGTTATTTTTTTAATGAAACTTTTACACCAAGTCTCTGACTTTAGGTGGTAAACATTTTTAGTTTTGAATATATTATAGTAGCTCAGATAATCTATAAATGGTGCAAAAAATATTTACCTATATTATTTATTTCCAAGGAGATGTGGGTATACCAGTGTTGGGAGCCAGTTGTGTGCCTGAACGGAGAGGTTTTAGGGGGCCTTGATGGCAGGGCCTCGGTTCCTTTGACCTCTTGGGGAAGGCCAACCTGGGGCCTTGATGGCAGGGCATTGGCCTCCCCATCACCCCTCCCCTGTAATAGCTATAAGCAAAAGATACACGTGCAGCTTCGCATGAAGGTCAGACAGCTGGTGCCAGTTGACTGATGACCCAGATTGTGGGGTTAGAAAGAAATGTATGGAAAGGGGTCTGCTTGTTCCTGATAATCATCTGCATATTCTATATTTCTTAGTTAACGAGTAACCTGTCTTGTACTTTAAAATATCTTAGTTTTTCCCTGTTCCTTGTAATGATGTAAACTTTTGCTGAATAATGCAAGCAATAAAGCTATTCAGGGCTTCTCCTATTGAGGACAGTCGGCTGACCATTTGGTCTGTCCTTAATTACCACTCCTCAAACTCAGGGACTTCGTTCAGCCAAGCTGGTTCCTGGCATACCAGGAAGGGAATGGAGTCAAACTGTAGATGAAATAAAAGAGAGAGTTTGACAAAATACAGCAGGTACCCTGTGTTAAATTAACATAACGGTCTCTCTTGTGAGACCAACCGTAGCATTATAATGAGCATGAAAAGAGTCAGTGGTCATTAAGGCTTTGGACTCAGCAGCAAACATTCTTCTTTCCACTCAAGAGTTGATGAGCTCTACAGAAAGACTAGGCATACCTTCTAGGAAGAAATATTTAATGATATATTAGAGGTCATAGAACATCTCTCCTCCAATATGGCATTGTTCTACAGATAACTGATTACACAAAAAGAGGGGTCCAAGTTCAGAGTGGAGAGAGCTTCATAAAGAATATTGACGCCTGGTAGTTTTCTAAAATATTAACATAAACATATCAGTGACATTTAATTACTAGTGTAAAATCTAACTCTGTCCATTAAAACTCATATAAACTTTACTGTGGATTATAATTTCCTACAACATGAGAAAAAGTTACTGAGAATAATTAATATATAAAAGGAAAAATGAAGCCTAGAGTATTCTCAGAAAAAAGAAAAGAAATTCTCATTTACTGAAAAAATATTTTTCTATTTTATTTAAATTATTTTCATAATTACAGAATAAAAAAGGCTCAACACATAAACATAAAAAACTACCTTTCGCTTCTAATTGCTGAAATACGAAGAATGGCTGGGAATCAGAAATGCTTCTAATGTACCTGAAATGCATATTTATATCTTTGACATAATTTTAAAAGATCCTTATACAACATACAAACATCAACAGTATTTGCCCTTATTAAGTGTTTTATTTGTTTTGCCTTTGTAGTTAACTAAAAATAATAGCTAATTTCTCATATGTCCCAACCCTAGCATACCTTATAAATTGTATTTTAAATTCATGCTTAACTAATAAAAAGCTATTTAATTTGAAGAAACCCACAATAGAAATCCCTTTCAGGCCTCTTGAATGATGGGAAATAGAAAATTGTACCTGTAACTTTTCTTATACATTTTGGATATTAACATTTTATCAAATATATGATTTGGAAATACTTTTTCCCAATCCATAAGTTGCCTTTGTTAATATTTTCCTTTGCTGTGCAAAAACATTTTAGTACCACTTGTCTATTTTTGTTTTTGTTGCTTTTACTTTTGGCATCAAATCCCCCCTGCCCCAAAAGCATTGCCAAGACCAATATCAAGTAGCTTTCCCCTGATTTTTTCTAAGAGTATTAATATCCAAAATATGTAATAAAATTTTACAAGTTAATAGCAAAAACACAAATAATAAACTTTTTAAATGGGCAAAGAACCTGAATAGATGGTATCCAGAGAAGATAGACAAATAGCTACTACATGTATGAAAAGATGCTCCACATGATTGTCAGAAAAATGCAAATCAAGGAGATATCACCTCACATTAATTAGAATGTTTATTATTGGGGAAGCTGGAATGGCTCAGTAAGTTGAGCGCTTGCTTTGCAGCCCCGGAGACTGAGGGTTGAGTCCTGGCCCCGACCTGGGTGGACCCATATGCTGACCTGGGGAGTGCCCCCAGTTCAATTCTCACCGGAGTGAAACCCAGTCCAGTTTCTGCCCTGTGCAGCCCTGAACCCACCTGTGGATGAAACTATGTGGAAGGACCGGTGATGTGTAACTATGGAGACTGTTCTGGGCCCTCACCCTTCTCTCTATTTCTGTCTCTGTATCTCTCTCTTTCTCTGTCAAAAATAATAAAAATAAATCTTAAAAAAAAAAAAAGAATGTTTATTATGAAAAAGACAAAAGATGACAAATTTTTAGGAAGGCTGTGGGGAAACAAAGTAAACTTTTGTACACTGTTAGTGGGAATATAAATTGTTATAGCCGGCATAAAAAAAAAGATTTCTCAAAAATTAAAAATAAAACTACCATATAATTTGTCAGTCTCAGTTCTGTGTATATATCCAAATGAAACAATAACATTATCTCAAAATGTTATCTGTCTGCCCATGTTCATTATGGCATTCATCATAATAGCCAAAATATGAAACCAACGTAAGTGTTACTTGTTCACTTGTCAGGTAAGTGGCTATAGAAAATGTTTATAATATATAATAAGTAACACATAATGTGTACTGTGTATCATGTAATGTGTGACACATAGCACATAAATATACATGAAAATCTACAGGGCATTATGCTAAGTGAAATAAGCTAGATAAAGAGAGAAAAATGCTGTATGGTACCACTTGTATGTGTAATCTAAAAACAAACACACAAACAAAAAAATAAAAGTCGAACTTATAGAAACAGAAAGTAAAATTGTGGTTGTCAGGATCTGGATTGAAACAGAGAGAGGTTGGTAAAAGTGTACAAACTTTCAGCTATAAATAAGATTAATAAATTCTGAGGATCCAATGTATAACAAAGTGACAACAGTTATAATACTGTATTGTATAATTGAAATTTGCTAACAGAGAAAATTTTAGGCTTTGTCACAAAAAAATATAATAAGAAAAAACAAAAAGACAAAAGAAAGAAATAAAGGAGAAAAAGAAGAAAAAACAAAGAAGAAAAAAAAAATTGCATGTGTTTGGTTCCTGGGCTATGAGTTCAGCTAGGAGTGCCCTGAGGTCAGTTTGAATGGGTTCTTCTTCTTCTCCTGCTCCATGGTAACTGTATGGACAGGCAGCATAGACAGAGAATGAATGCCCCAGAGCAGCAGGAGGTGTGCTGGAAACAGCTCAGATCACACTGTTACTGTGATCTATAGTATCAAAGTTAGGTACACTAAAAATATCCAAGGGGTTACTGAAATCAAAGTTTCTGTGAGCTGATTTCAGCACTTGGTGATGACTTGTCATCTTTTCCAAGCCTCTGTTTAACTTATGAATGAACTCCCAAGAAGCTTTTCTCAGTTTGGAGGTTCCAAGTTAGTAAGAAGTCATTCTGATTTAGTTAGTAAGAAAGTCATTGCTGATTTTCATATGGTCTCACTGCACACTACCCCACTCCTCTCCCACTGGGGAAACTCAGAAGCATTCTTTCGTTACTTGGAAAGTGGCTGAAGAGTTTATATGTAAAACTGGGCCAAGATGGTTGCTGGTTGTCCTCCATTAAAGGCTTAATTTGAAAAAACAAACAAACAAACAGTGGTTGCCTTTGGAGGATAGTGAATGAAGAGGGTACAAAAGATGGTTTGGGGATGTTGAAAATGTTTTATATTTTCATCTAGTGTGAGGCAGCACAAGTATATTAATCTGTATTTCAAAACTAAAGGTATGTAGTTAAGATTAGTGTACATTGCTATATTAAGTTATATCTCTCCCCCACCACCCCAAGATAAACCCCCCCCAGAACTATTTGTTCCATAATTCACAATACAAATACTTATTGAGATCATTCTATAGAGCTGGCACTGTGCTAGGTACTGTGAACAAATACTAAACAATTTCTCCTTTTCAAAATCTTAAACACCACAAAGTATAATATAAGAATGTATTAATCTTATCCTATGTGCCAAAGACTGGATAAGGACAGATGATCAATTCCTGACTAGTCCTTAGATGTGAAGAAGCATTCACAATTTTAAGGGACAGAATTTATGTTCGGAAATGTCAAGTTACCTACCCAAAATATTAAGGCTATGATAGAAAATCACATTTTTCTTATTCCAAAAATACTGCATGTTCAATCATCATGCTCAAGTGTTATCTACAGGTGTTTTTTGTTTTGTTTTGTTTTGTTTTTTCACATTATAATTAGTAACTTTACATGGGTTCTTTTGCCACCATACCACAATTACTGTCCCTCTGGGGAGACTAATGAAATGGTAGTGATCCTGTCTATTTCATTGTTATCTTCCTATTGCTTGCATAGTATTCAGCACAGCGTGGTCACTAACATGGTGTGCTGAGTAGATAAATAAATATGACCTTGTAAAGTAGTTCACAAGTAAGTAATATGTGTCTTTTTTAAAAAAATTTTTATATTATTCCAACTATTTCACTGCAAAACCTTTTACAGTAAGGATTCTACTTTAATATGTTTTGTTCACCATGTACTACTGAAATATACTAACACAAATTAATTGAAAGTGATTCCCCATATGCAGAGAATTATATTTAATATTAGAGCAACATATATTAAGCACATACTTTTTAAAAACTGTGATGTTTTGAGGTAGTTCTGAATATCTCTTTTGCTTATACAAACTAATCAGATTTTTAAAATCATTAAACATTTTAAATAATCATACCTGGAGCCATCATATGTAAATAATTTCTCATTTGAATTGATGATGGCAGCTGGAATCATGCTGTCCAAGAGAAATTCATGCAAATTGCTCAGAGAGCAGGAAAACTATAATTTACAGAGAAAATATACTTTTCTCCTGACTGAAAAATAAGTTAGTATTAATGCATTAAAAAGCGATCTTTGTTTCTTTTTTTATTGTTGTTGCTTTTGACAGAGAGAGAGACAGAAAAGAAGGGCAGAGCCCAGAGCAGTCTCCATAATTGTACATCTTTACTTTTCAATATAGTTTCCTTCCACAGGTGGGTACATGTCTACACAGGGCAGGAACCAGGCTGGGGGCCTCCGTCATGGAAGACACACCCCCTCAAATTGGGAAACTTCTACATAGGAAGCACGCCCAGGGTGGGAGACAAACTGGGCCTCCCACAGGACAAGCTCACCCTGGGGAGAACTGAACTGGAGGCATATCCTAGTTCAGCATATAGGTCCACTTGAGCCAGGGCTAAGATACAATCCTTGGACCTCGGTGCTTCAAGACAAGTGCTCAACCCGCCAAGCCATCCTGGTTTCCCTAGGAGTGATCTTTTTGACAGTAAAATACATATATATATATTTTTGAAATAAAATAGAAATCATATAAATGTGAGAATATGTACCTAACACAAAAAATGTGTATTGGATCATAAATACTTACCACCATGCATTAGCCCTAATAATGAACAGTTTTCTCTTGAAATTTATTTTTGATTCAAGAGTTTATTAATGAAACACCAAGAGGATAAAGTATTCCCCTAAATAGGTTTTGTCTGATTTTTAAATAATTTTATGATAGAATATGCTGTGCATAATACTTAAAGTATACAATTAGATGAAGTTTGCCATATGTAAGAAATCAAAATCACAATCTAAACACATTTCTTTCACACAAAAACAATCTTTATGCTTTTTCATTCTGTCCCTGTGCAACCACTGATCGGCTTCTGTCATTGTAGATTAATTTGTGTTTTATTAGAAATTTATGTAAATGAAATTAAAAATCATATACACTTCTTTTGTCCACATCTTTCACTCATTGTAATAATTTAATACTCATGCATTTTGCAATTTATTAATTTTGTTGTAGCCTAAGATTCCATCTTTAAATATATAATGGTATATTTATTCACTTGTTTAGAAAAACTT
>PVKE010050925.1:0-10802 GCA_004027555.1 Craseonycteris thonglongyai
AACTAATGTTTATTATTATAATTTAATTCTGTCACGTTTTTTTCCCTTTTGTTTCATATAAATTATAATTTTATTATAATATCATGTAATTCTACACCGAATAAAAATGTAATAAATGACTGATATTTTCTATGGTATTTAATTTATATAATTACCTTTGTTATGCACTCTAATAAAATATTTAAACTTCAAAACAAATAATTGTGAATACCATTTAAAAAATTATTTTTTTGTTATAAAAACATCCTATGCCTCTTATAGACATAAAAATAATCGATACCTCTATCTCACTTGATGGGTTGGCACATGAGTGGAGCAAGTATACTCTTATTTCATAAACTTTGGCACTCAATCGCCAAAAGGTTCGCCATCCCTGGACTATACCAAGGCATAAATAAAAGGAATGGGCTAATATTTACTTTTATATATACAGTTCTGTGCCAATTTCTTTCAAAAAATCTACACAAAGATATTAGGTTTTTTAAAATTATCAGCATTTTTTCTTTAAAGGATTCTATGAACTGCAAGTATCTTAGAATATAATCTAATACCTTTTTCTGAGGATGCCCCTTCATTCAGGATTTGGATTGCTCTTCGAATATCCAAGTTGAACAATGCCACAGCAGCAGCTCTCTCCCATTCCCCTTCTTGCACAAGGGAGTTCAAAAATGGCCCCACATCTACATCTGTTCCTTTCTTTATCCACCCACAAAGCTGTAAAGCTAAGATTCTCTCTTCATTTAAATTCTGCATATCAGTTTGCTTATCTAACCCACTCCAATTATGTCTGCTGCTTTCCACCATTCCTAAAACAAGAAACATTTTTATATTAATTGCTTTATTATTTATTATTTTTGAAATATATTTGGAAAATGTCAGTTTTACAAAGAAATACTTCAACATCAGATTCTGAATATTCAACTTCCCAGCCACAATTTTATAACATAAATATAAAATATGCTACAAGCAAAATATATTTTACATGTTGCTAAGTACGATAGTGTCTTGAATTATCAAAAAGAACTATTGGAATAACAGTCAATGCTCAATGGGCTAGCTGAGTCACTACATCAGAGAAGACTCCCTGACCAACTAATCTAAGATAGGGTGCCATCTATTATTTAACTTACCATTGTCTCCTAATGTATGGTAATGTGTTACCATATGTTACCAGTGCTATTTCCTTTAGTACTAACACACACTCCACATTTTATTAATCCATTTTCAGTCTCATCCTTTCTAGAACATAAGCTCCAAAAGGACAGGCACCCTGTTTTACTTGAAAGGTATCCAGTGCTTGAGATCCAGTAGATGTTCTCTTTCTCCTTCATCCTCTTTCTGTCTGCCTCTCTTTTCTATCTATTCATATATATGTATGTATACATGTAAATGAAAAAATGATATCATGAACATCAAAGTACTTCAAAAGTTTAAGGTAAGTACTAAAGCTAAAATAAAACAGGAATGATCTGAAGTCTCACCCTCACTAATTCAGGAGACTTTATATTCTCATTCTCTTTTCATAAGAGAATAATAATAATTATTCTAAATAATTCTTGTAGGATTATTTAGATTGTAATTAAGGCAGTTGTTTCTAATGGCAGAATAACTTTATTTAGGATGAAGCACACCGCAGTTCAGCATATGGGTCCACATATATTTTTTGCCCAGATTTGTGAGGAAAAAATAAGAATGCACATTATACATGGGTAGTACTAATTCTGTATCTATATAAATATTTATAATTCTTTTATTTATGCTTATGAGTTAAAAGTATAATTCTAGAAATCTGCAATAATATCTGTATGCAAAATCCCCTGGAATACAGTAATAA
The DNA here is from genome assembly GCA_004027555.1 of Craseonycteris thonglongyai. NCBI lineage: Eukaryota > Metazoa > Chordata > Mammalia > Chiroptera > Craseonycteridae > Craseonycteris > Craseonycteris thonglongyai. The sequence continues at coordinate 1,835 of PVKE010050925.1, forward strand.
CCTTGGCTCAAGTCCCAACTCATCCAGGTTTGGGCAGTGCTTCAAGCCTCCCCAGCCTCCGCCTTGTCAGCTCTCCCTTCTAATCCTCCTGGGGCTGCATTTTGGTCCATGTTCACAGGCTCCCAATTCACTCCCTCTTCTGCCAGGCACTGGGTCATGATCTGCGGTCCCATCTGTCCCTTTCCCTTCTCTCTTACATGCCTCCCTTTCTCTGACCTTGTATCTGTTCTTGTTTTATAATTATTTGTTACATAAAATTTCTTGTACTGTAATATTTTTAAAATGGGAAAATCCCTTTATAGTACAAAAAACATGTGCCTAAATATAAACAATTAAAATTTGAATTAAAAAATTAAAGATTTTTTCCCTGAAAATTTGAGCCCAAAACATGGGGGTGGGGGGTATTATACATGGGAGGGAGCACATTATACAAGGCAAAATAAGGTATATAGATCTTGCCATTAGATAGTTAACTGAAAGTAGGCAGCAAAATAAAAAGGGTTCTCCCTTCAATTAGAAATCTTCTTAGTTTTTATAAAAGCAAAATACTGTGATAAAATTTGCACTAATAACCAGGATTTTATAAATCATTTAATGTAATACCTCTCAAAGAAGGTGTTTAAAAACAAAACAAAACATTAAATAAACAAATAAATTTTAGAAAGTCTATCACTTCAAGGACTAAGACTCCCCCCAGAAAGGATTTTGGATATAAAAATAATTATTTATTTAACTCAACAGTTCACAAAATATCTAATCAGAAACAAACAAAGGAGTATCTATGATACTACTCTGACATAAACAAAATAATGGGGGAAAAGTAAGAGTACAAAAATTATAAACATAATGCAGAAAATAAATTTTCTTACCCAAAGATGATTTTACAATGGATTTAATCCCTGCATAAACCAATGATCCTTTGTTGCCTGGAGATTTCTGATCCGTATCTTCCGTATACTGCTTCATAAGTATTTAAATGCATAGGAAATACTAGTGATGATGCATAATAAAATATTTCAAAGCTAAATTTACTTTTGATTTGGAGCCAACTCATAATAGCAAGTAAGGTGGTTCTGTTCTATTGTAGAGATATACTTTCGTCCTCCTACACAATCTGCAAAGCAGTATTTCAAGTCCAACAGTTTTAAACAATTTTACTTTATAACTTCAGTATTATGTAACTTGTATTTGCATATAAAACATTCAGCATATTTATACTCTCCTTTCAGCAAACATAAAGAACATTTCTACCTGATTCATCTCAAAATTCACAACACAAAGGATATAGTGCAGAGTATACCAGAGTGACTTGAGCTGTGGATCTTCATTTCCAGCTAAAACATGGTTTCTCCACACCTGTTCTGTATCAAGTCCATACCTTGATAAAGCCCGAAGGCGCATCTTCGTTGCTATATCTTTTTCTGAAGAATTATTATTTTCTTCTTCTGCACATTCATACAAATGACGACCACAAGCCCACATTAAAGATGTAATTGGGCTCCAAGCAAGAGATATCCTTTCAAAAACAGTGAAGTCAGACATTGTTCGGTTGGGAGTTACAACTATCATTCGATTTTGACTTGTTGGATGCCAAGCAAAGGAGGCAATGTAATTGTCACAAGGTTGCACACTTCTTTCAATTATTGTGGGTTCAGTTTCATCCCCAATGGGAGTGGGTGTGTGCTGCATATCATACAATCTAATAATATTACTATCTCTTGTTAAAGTGGCAAGCAGACCAGTCCTAGTTGGACACCATGCTACCTTTGTTAAGGGTTTTGGTTGCTCAGTCAAAGTTAAAACCGGTTTCTCAAATTTCCTAAGATCCCATATGGCAACCTGACCTTCATAGAAGGAAGCAACACGATCATGAAAGTATGGGTCTACTGTCACTCCCTGAACAGCTTTTGTATTTACAAACATCTTTTGGCTTGTATTCCGAAGATCAAATATGGCTAGGTTACGATGCATACCAGCAAGAAGAAGTTTCTGGTCCCGTGGAAGCCAACAAAGAGAAAGACAAGCATCATTCTGTCCTAATTCATAAAGTGGTTTTGTTACTAATAGTGTTGTTTCAGTTTCACCTGCTGAAAGTCTCACCTTCTCCATGGGGACTGTATCAGGGGTATATTTGCTGCAGATGTCCCAAATCAGCACTGAAAAATCAGCTCTGTGTTTATCTAGACCAGCAGCAAGCCAGTTACTATCCAGTGGATTCCATGCAAGAGTATTGCATTGTCGTGCATGTTTTGGAACAAATTCTTTTCCTATCAAATCCTTGAACTTTGAGTTATGATCTTGACCAAGACTTGTAAGTACAACTCGACCATTTGCTTGCCCAACCGCTAGGAGACATTCTGGATCATAATTGAGATACCAGGCAACACATTTCATATAGGGTGTATCTGAATTTATTGATAGTAATGTAGCCGCAGTGTCTTCAGATAAATGTAAAGATCCAGCTTTGAGTTCTGAATTCACAGTAGATTCCACATGATAAAGGCTCAGTTCTGAGTCACATACAACAAATCTATCAACCTGGTGTGGTGCCCACAATATATCAGGTTTGGTACCGCTCATGTTTATTGTTGTGCTCAAAGTATCCAGTTAGGTCTCCATTCATTGAATATCTGATTAAAAATAAAGTTTAAAATGTTAACAATATATAATTCTAACTTGAATTAAAAAAGTCATAAAATTCAGAAAGTCATGAAATTCTCTATATAAGTACTCTGTTTTGCAATATATCAATATATTTGTATTTCTTTCTTTTTCTTTTATGAATTCAAGATTATATTGATAAAAAGGGGAAAAGAAGAAGTTCCTCCAATAAGATGGGCCAGTAGGAACATGAGAACTTCATTCTGGCTTTATTTCCCATGATCAGGTAGTTATCTTAATTGTACTGTTCCACTATGCTTCAGATTATTCCTGAGCTTGATTGTTCCTTAATTTATTTGTAATTTTGCTGTGATCCTGAAATGCAGAAGACATAGCGTTTACCATAATCTGCCATCTTGGACCTCTCTTAACACTAAATCTAACTGGCTCATTTTTAAAATCTGAAAACTTATTTTAATCTCATTATAAAGTCCATGAATCACAGGTATGATAAGTATTTTTCTAATATACATTAAAATAAATAATATATTAATAACTATTAAAAATGCTTGATTGTGTTTCACCTAAAATCATACTGTTTATGACCAGTGGTACACACACTGCACTTTGTAAAACTGAATTAAGTGATCAATAGAGCCTCTCTCAGTTTTCAGTTGTATAAACTTTAAGTGTTAAAATAAAATTTTAGGGGGAAGCCAGGATGGCTCTTCAGGTTAAGCACTCACTTTGCAGCCCTGGGGACCAAGGATCAAATCCCAGCCCTGGCCCATGTGGACCCACATGATGAACTAGTGTGTGCTTCCCATGAGGGAGGCCCCCAGTTGGGTTCTAATCCCCTGGTTCAACCCCTGGCTCAAGGGGGTGTGTCTCCCACGCCGGAGGCCCCCAGCCCAGTTCTAACCCTGCGTGGTCCCTGCCCGCCTGTGTGGAACAAAACCATGTTGAAAACTGATGATGTACAACTATGGAGGCTGCTCTGGGCCCTCCCCCTTCTCTCTGTCTCTGTCAAAAACAATAAAATAAATCTTTAAAAAAATAAAAATAATTAAAAATTTTGAGAAAATATTTAGTATTTTAAGCACAAACCAAAAATAGCTATGTTGAAAATGGTATTTTAATATTAATAATAAAAGCTATTTACAAAAATGTAAATGTCTGTTGCTAACCAAATCTGGCTAGAGGTTATAGTCTGGATTAAAAATGAACAAAGATACTTACAACCTTCATGGCTATTGGTATCTGTACAAACATGTTGTCAGTTCTTAATTATGCTCTACGTATGAGCCAGGATGAGCTGATATATCAGCCCCCAGCACTTTTCGCCCGAGATGCAAAAGCCGATATATCGGCCTGTTGCACTAAAAGCGATAAAGGGTAAAGATATGGTTTATTCATCTCTCTATCCCCTGTACCACATACAGAGACTGGCACAGACTCCTAATAAAGATATATTAAGTGAATTAAACTCAAACATAGTTGCCTTACTTTTTGATCTTGCAAAAGTTTCAGTCAGGAATTAATCAGTCTAGAATTTCAATAGACTCATAAAATTTAGATGACCAGGAAAAACCTCTAAGCATTCTTATACTCATTTTTTCCTTTCTTAACAGTCTGAAGCCGAAGATGAGTCATTTCAATTATATTCTTACTAGCACCCTCAATTTCTTCCTTTGGGTCTGCCTTCCTCAACACGAGATCAACCCAATTATTTACTGTCATCTTTCTTCCATTCAGACTGCCAGGTCTCATAGATCTGCAGACTGACTCCATAAGAAATTAAAGGTCTCATGGCTCTGCAGACTGACTCCATAAAAAACTAAAGTATAGAACATGTCTGGCCTGTGGTGCTGGCTCAGCAATTGTTTCATTCATCTTTCTACTTAGGCCTTTATGACATTCATCTTTATATATGATCACAGTAATCTTTTAAAATACAAGCTTAAGCAGGCTATCCAAACTCTGCTTAAAACCCAATACTGGGAGCTCCCCCAGGTCAGTTCTCTCTCTGTCTCTGTCTCTGTATCTCTCTCTCTCCCTGCCAAAAATAAATAAATAAATAAATAAAATAAATAAAAAACAAACAAACAAACAAACAAAAAAACCCGATAATGGTTTCTAACTGCTCTTAGTAGAGTTCCAAATCTTCAATATAACTTAAGCCCTAAATATTTTAGTCTCAATATACTGCTCTGGCTCCAACGCACACCGTTTTCTTCCATGCTAAAAGAGTTCTAAATACATTGTCCTTCTTATCAATTCCTACAATGTAAACCACCCCCATCACAACCTTTGCAAATGCTGTTCCCTTTAGTTAAAGCAGTTTTGCCTCCAGGTTAACACCTGTTCAAGCTTGACATCAACCATCTTTTATCCCTCCCCAATCTATCTCAGGTTACTAACATATATACTCTCATTGAACAGTATTCCTTCCCTTCAAATCCATATTAGCAAGTAAAATATTTTTTGCTCCCCATATGTACCTCTAGTACCCAGCAGTGCTAGACCTTCAATAGATACTTAACAATTATTTGTTAAATGAATGCATTTGTTAAATGCTTCCTCTGATACTTATCACACTGCTGTCTCCAAGTTTTACCAATTTCCTCATGTTTCTTCTACCCCTTACCCTTCCTAGTAGAGGCTAACTCCAGCCAATAGCAATGTGCCCACTGCCATAACTAGTTCCAATGATGGGCAAGAGCCCACAGTGAGCCACTCTTAAGAGAGGATTACTCTAATGCACAGTCTTTCATATACTCTGTGACTATTTACTGAGCATCTTCTGTGTTTTAGACACTGATCTAAATGCTGTGAACACAGTACTGAACAGGGACTGATAAAGTTCCTGGTTGCATGGACTGATTGTGTCCTCTAAGAATTCACATGTTGAAGCCCTACTACCCCCACTGTGACTGTATTGGAGATACAATGTTTAAGGAGATAGGTTAAGTGAAGTCATAAAGGTAGAGCCCTGATCTGATAAAACTGGTGCCCTTATAAAGAGGAAGAGATACCAAAACTATCTTCATCATGTGAGAATATAGTGAGAAGGCAGTGGTCTACAAACTAGGAAGAGAGCTCTTACAGTAACTGGACAATGCTAGTACCCTGATTTTAGTCTTCTAGCCTCCAGAACTGAGAAATTAATTTCTATAGTTTACGCCACTTATTCTGTGGTATTTTGTTATGGCGACCTAAGCCGACTAACTAACTGGTCTAACAAAGCCTGCATTCTACTGTGGAAGTTATGTCCAACCTTAAAGAAAATTAAAAAATTTAAGAATGAGAAGGAAGGAAGCACCTCATGTAATAGCAAGTAGCTAAGACAACAAAAAGTAACAGATACTGTCAAGTAAGGGTTCATAGTCACGCCTTCAGAGGAAACCTCTTAATTGGGGATATCCTGAGATGTGGTGCATCTTCCTATCTCACTGAAAGATAAATGCTTAAATAACCACACTTTCAATCTAGGCTTCCATCTCACAACCATAATTTGTACATGGATGATACATGGTAAGAAAATGTAGTGTCATATGGAAAAATCCATATTAAACAAACAGAAAGTGTTACTGTAATTTAAAAAACTATTCAATTTCATGACTCTCAATGGAAAATCATCAGCATTTCTTCTGATGTTATGCATGTAAATACTTATATTACCATCAACAAAATCTCATTCTAGTAACTCACTCATACAGAATCACAGAACTTGAGTTAGAAAGAGATTAGCAAATCCTTCTCATTTCACATAGGAGTAAAGTGAAGACCACATGTTTGGTTCTCGTTCAACATGTCCCAATTCCTAGACTAAGTTAACACACAGAAAAAAGACCAGGTACATCATTGGGAAGGCCTGGCCTAAAATGAAAATGTAGGCACCCCTTGTTCAAAAACTAAAGTACCAGCCCTTCTAAATGATTAGCCTTGTTTGTGCAGGTTACACACCACAAACAAGGCCCTGAGTAGAGAGATATATCTATAAGCACCCTCCTGAGAAATGTATTTCTTTACACTCCAACACACAATATAAATGGGTGAATCCTGGCTCATGAACACAGATCACTAGGAATATGGTGGAGAGCAAAGAAAATTGAAGTTGGAGACAGGAGACCTCCAGCCACACACTAGCTAGACCCTAACAAGTCCCTCAATACTTCAAAACTACAAGGGCTGTGCAGAAAGTATCCAGCCATCTAATATGAAAAATTAAGGCATTTATGGCTGCATTTTTTCCAGACAGCTCTCATATAAAATGGAGATAGAAGTTAGCCTATTTCCATCTCACAAAGTTGTACCATCAAATCAGTTCTTCACTTCACACAGATGTATCACTAGGATTCCCTTACACATCCCTGGAACTTAATGTTTTAATACGTTGGAGACACTGAAAAACTGGGGGAGGAAGGAGTGGGATTTGCAACAATTAAAACTTGTATTTAGATCCTCATCTTCAAGTTAATAATTGCTCACTGTACATCAACGGTTTCTGAGCAAAAAAAAAAAGCCATACTGATTGGGTTCCTTACTAGAGATCTGTAACAGTATTGTCCAACAGATATATCGTGTGAGTCACATGATGTAAAACTTATTAGTAGCCACACTGAACGATGAAAAAGAAATATATAAAAATAAATTTAACAATGCTTTATTTAACCCGACTTATTAAAAAATGTTACCTTTTAACATGCAGACTGTAGAGATCTATACCACTTATACAAGGTGTCCAATCACCCTTTCACATCTTTTTTTTTTTGTCTTCTACTTTTCTTAGCATGACAAATAACAGTGGCAGTTTCAAGAAATTTCACTACCACCATCTTCAAGATACACTGTATCTATATTCAAACTTCCCTTAATGTAAGTTCTACAAAAGGCCTGCAAAGGCAATTTGCTAAATCAGTTTAGCAGTGCTCGTGGCACACGCGAGAGGCTTTATTCATCCTCTTGTGGAATTTTCATGACTCGTGCGTGCAGAGAGCGGGGCTCACCGGGTGACAGGCTCTTTAAGTAGTATTGAATAGAGTACCACCAGAGGAGGGCATGCTGCTATTCCGGGTAAACTAGGACGCTGAGGGCGACTCCCACGCTCCAGACACCTGGCTGAGCCTCCAGTCCGTCCGCGGCGAGGACGCAGTTCCACACAAACCTGCCGTGACAGGGGCTGCCGCGCGGCCAGAGCCTCCGAGGAGGTCCTCGCGGGCCCGCGGGCTGCCTGCGGCTGAGAGGCTTCCCCGCGCCCAGCAGACCCCCGGGTCCGCCCCCGCCCGGGCCTTTCACCCGGGTTTCCCCCGGCCCCTCCAGGCGGCCTCGGCGCTCCTAGCCCTCGACTCGGGCCTCCCTTTCGGGAAAGCAGGGACGCGGCCCGGGCCGCACTCACCGACCTGAGGAGGCAGCGCTGCTGCCGCACAGCCGCTTCCGGCCTGGTCGCCTCCCCTCCCGCGGCCGTCGTCCGGCAATCCGGACACGGGCAAGATGGCGGCGCAGCCGGTAACTTGGACCCACCGGGCCGGGGTCCAGGACCCCACCGAAATGCCTCGGGGACGTACGGCAGCGCCTCGGGCTCGGAAGGGGAAATTCCCCTCCGCGAGCCCCGCCCCTTCGCGAGCCCTGGAGTCGCCCCGCCCCGGGGCGGGGCCACTGCCCAGGAGGCCCCGCCTTCCGCTCCAGCACCCCGGTCCACTCCCGCAGGCCCCGCCCCTGGAGCCCGCGGACCGGATCCTGGGCACGCGGACCTGGGCGGCTTCTCAGAGCCGAGTTATTGTTTTCAAGCACGCTTTTAATTTATTTGATCAGTTGAAATTTTCATTAAATATTTATTGACGACAGTGCAGTAGACAGTCTAGGCATTTGGTTCACGATTTATTCATTCAATCACTCCATAAACTTGAGTGCCTTTTGTGTACCTGGCACCGTGCTGGAATGCTGGGGACACTGAAGTGAACAAAGAAGACTTGGTCTTAGCAGGAAGCAGGCAATTAGAGTGCTGCCTCGTTGGGGGCTAGTGTAGGGCTCTTCAGGAGGAGCATCCCCTTAGTGTTGAGGAATCAGAAACGCTTCCTTGAAGAGCACTAGGCTGAGACTTAAGGATGAATATGGAATTAGCTGGGAAAGAAAACTGGACAGAGAGGGTTGGAAGAGAAGAACCTTGGAGGATGGAGGAAGAGCAACTTCAGGGTCAGTAGAGAGGGCATAGCAAGAGGGAAGCAGTAGAGTGTGGATGAGTGAGCAGAGGAAGTGGGGAGAGTATAAGGTTCTGTGTCAGAAAGGCATGTGGAAACCAGGTCAGTGAATTTATTTTATTTTATTTTTTTTTTATTTATTTTTTATTTTTTTTTATTTTTTTTTT
>PVKE010050926.1:0-10802 GCA_004027555.1 Craseonycteris thonglongyai
GCGAGTCGAGCAAGTATACTCTTATTTCATAAACTTTGGCACTCAATCACCAAAAGGTTCGCCACCCCTGCTTTAGATAGTACCTTTCATCCTGCACAGACAGTATCCCATCAGGCCATATAGCGCTCTTATAACACAGAGGAAGACATGCCAGGTGTCGTTATCCCGTTTCATAGGACAGTGGTAAGGCACAGAGGTGTGATTTGGCTTGCTTAAGCTCATGGGAAGGGTCTGATGGAGAAGTCAAGCCTGTTTGCTTGGACTCTTGTTGAAGTTCCCTAACTAGCATTTAAATTATCCATGTATCTCTTCAAGTTTAAATTCACTTGGATCTCTCTCCATTTACCAAAATCTGATTCATGACCAGAGAGCTTTCTGTTTCATGAGGGCTAACTGCCAGGCATGGTGCTTCGGAGATCCCAGTGGGCAACTGGTAGCCCGTACCCTTGCAGCACGCCTCATAGCAGGTCAGGAGAGCAGCAGACACCTTCCTGAGGCACCTGGCAGGTGGCAGGCCCCAACCTGGGGCCCGTTTGCTAGAATTGAAACCTTCCTCTGTGATGAGCCTGTTCTGAAGCAAAGGTGGCCTTGGAGTGAGAGGGTAGAGTAATGAGAACTCAACTCAGAGGCCTAGAGAACTCAACTCAGAGGCCTAGCGACCTGTGGCTTGGCCAGATCACTCAGTTTTCTGGGGCTCCTTCTCCTCTTCTGTACTCCATGTAGAGTCTAAGGATAACCATCATACTCTAGTAGACTTCTAGTTACCTCCCTGAAGTAATTAATAACGGCAAGTAAAATCTCAGAAACCGGCATTTACTAAGCACTTCGTACCTGCTAGGGCTGAACTTCATGCTTCACCTCCTCACCTAGCTGCATTCTACCTCAGCTCCTTGAGATACGTAGTGTGATTTCAGTGTCATTTAGATTTCACGAAACATGCCCAGAGTCACAGGGCAAGTAAGGGTGCAATTGGGATTTGAACCCAGGTCTGTCTCACTGACAAAGCCTGTAAAACTCCTACATATACATATACACATACATTTGTATTTTAAGCCTTGATTTTGTACATTCTATTCCAATCCAGTGTCTTAAAGTGGACATTTTGGTAAACATTTTATTTCTGGCTTGAGCTCCTTCTATTCTGAAACAAAAACTGTTTTTGCTGCCTGTGTAGATGCTTTTGGTCGGTGTTCCTTGAACTGTGCTGTTGAAATTGCTGACTCTTGGTCATAATTATTCTCTGCTTTGCATTTTCAGATTATTAAAACACCAATGACCAGCCAGAAGACATTTGAATCTCTGGTAGACTTCAGCAAAACCCTAGGAAAGCATCCTGTTTCTTGCAAGGTAGAGTAAGGGGGTGCTTTTCCTCGGAACCTGACTTATTCCAGGTAGAACTCTTCCATAGTAAACCGATGCAAGAGATGGGCTGTACTGCAGGCCTGTCCACAGGTTGTGAAGAGCACGCTGCACCTCCTTTCTAGTTCACCACTAGGGAAGCCAGCCTCCTATGCCATGTCCAAGGCCATCCACCTGGGGCCCATGGCTTCGGCTGACTAGGAAACTCACAGCTTTTCTCTGGGTCTGGGCTTTTGTCTGTTGATTAGCCGGTGTGTTTCTAAAAATGGATGTTGTTACCCCATCAGCTTTAGCTTCTGTTGGGCCCCAGGGAGCCAGAAGCACCCTGTGTGTCAGGCACAGCCTGGTGGACACACGCATCCCGAACAGAACATCAGGGCTTCACTTTGGGGAAGAGCACTACACGTTTAGAGAGGTGGGGGTGGGGGGTTTGGGGAAGGGGAGCCCAGCCCACCTAAGTAGCATTAGCCACGCTATTTCTCAGTGGGATGTTGTGTTTTATTTTTGTTTTGTGCTGTTTTCAGTAAAAAGTATGGTCGAGTAGAGAGCATGCCTCAGCCTTTTTCCCTTTCTTAAGATACCCAGTTATTAGATGTAAAATCACACCACCTCCTCTCACCTGCTTGCCTTCAATCTCTACTTCCTTTAGTTCCTTTTAGTTCCCCCCAAATTTAGGGACCACATTTCTACATGACCTGGCAGTTTTTCTAAAGGGGCAGTATGTCGCAAAATGACTTTTAACAATTTTTATAAATATGTCACCTACTTTTTTTTACCATAATCTTTTCTCACTGTGGTTCTTTTCATAGCACACTTTTGCTTTCAGGAAGATTCTCAAATTTGAATTCACAGTATTGTATTAATTCATAAAGACTCATATTGTTCATGAATCATCTGAATAAGTCATCTGTCGATGTGGACCCCAGTAGCTGAAGAGAACAGACTAATAACATATGACAGCCTCCCCAACCCCACGAGTGTAGTTTTATTAGGGAGTCTCATTTTTCACTTCATTTTTTTGTTTGTTTACTTTTGTAGTTTTTAGATGATCTTGATTGTTAAAAACTTGCATTAACAACCAGATGTTATGATTGCACTTTCTTACCGATTAGTGGCAGATAGTAGGAACATGTTAGAACAGCAGTGTGCAGCAAATCAAAGGCTGGATGTGCAAGTGCAGGGATAAGTCAGTGATTACCTTCAACAGCATAATCATTAATTCATCTGGAATAAGGATCTGTTCTTCCATTAGGGTGGCCACTGCAGATGCAGGATGGGAACTCCTTGGTCTCATAAAATTACCTTTGTTTTTTGTTTGATGTGTCATCCAGAACACTCACTCAAGACAAGACCTTAGGGCTTTCTGGGTCAGTTATTCAGGCTCTTGGTGAGGCACTGAGACAATATAAGGCAACATAGAATAAGGGTCTGCATGCTTTCCTGTGACAAACCAGCAGTGAATATTTTAGGGCTCATAGTCTCTGCTGCAGCTTTACAGTCTTGCTGCTGTAGCGGGAAAACTGCATAGACAACACATGCAGCAATAAGGCTGTTTGTGTTCCAGTAAACCTTTACTTACAAAATCAGGCTGGGTCCCGGCTTTGGCCTATAGGATTGTAGTGTACCAACACCTGACATAAAAGAATGGCATTAATGGGTGCTGGAGCCTGCCTGACTGAGTTCAGATCCTGGCTCTGGCACTGGTTAGCTGTGTAACCTTGGGCAAGTTAGTTAACCTCTCTGTGCCTCAGTGTCTTCTACCTCACATAGAGGTAATAATATAGTACTTGTCTTATAGGATTATTATGAGCAATAAATGAATTAATATTTGTAAGTATTTAGAAAAATACCAGACATAGTGAGTATAGTAACTATATGTAATAAATAAATAAATTAGAAAAATTAAATAAAATTAAATTACTTTATTCAGGACAATGTGTCTTTATATTCCACCAATATTATGAGAATATCTGTTTCTCTATATCCTCAACAACATTAAATATTTTAATGAGGGAAAAACCCTTTCCCACTATTCATATTGTCAAAAAGCTATTTTGTTCTAATGAATATTTCTTTGATTAGTAGTGTGTTCAAAGTTTTCATGGGTTTTAGCACTATTTCCTTATTGAGCTGTAAACATTTTTAAGTTAAAAGGCATTTTTTGCCCTGGTTACAAAATCAACATCGTTTCACTAATATTACTTTGGTGAAACTGACCAAGCTCTTTTGTGCATCTCTGTGTCCTGGGAAGGAGGGTAGGAGGTGGTTTCAGAGGAGTCTGAGCCCTTGGCATTGCTGCTCCGTGTGTACCTGCAGTCAGGCTAGCTGTAGGAGTAGTGCAGGGGCTGGTCATCTTTAATTCAATGTGTGCGGAGTGCCTCTCGTGTGCTAGAAATGGAACCCAAGGCTAAGGTGAAGATTTCTGCCTGCAGGAAGATCACAGCCTTCTATTAAAAGAGAGGGCACCATTTACTTGATCCAAATCAGCTTCAGATAAATACCAGCAAAAAAATTGCCACCCTGGCCAGCCCCACAAAAAACGATCAGTAGGTGAATCCACATCCCACACATGGCCTTCAGACAAGATGAGGAACCATTTCAGTGTGGAGGGTGGTGGGTCCTGCGTGGCATGCTGAAAGGCCAGTGGTTCGTTTGTGTGAGGGCATCTGCTTGGTTGTCCCAGCATCTGTTCCCAGCTCAGCCACCCCACACGGTGCACTCAAGCAGGAGAAAATCTGGGTGGCCCAGGAACAGCTCTGAGGAGCCCAGAATCAGTACTCCTGTGAGGGGGCTTGTTTGAGATTTCTGAAAGGGCTATGGGAGAGAAGGGGAATAAAGGAGCCACCATTTGAGTGTAGGGCAATATGCACAGCCTTTTATGTGTTTTCTGATTCATCTCCTCAACTTGTCAGATAGAAATGATTACTCCCGTTTCACAGATGGTGAAACTGAGTTTCAGGAAGGTGCAAAGCCAGGCAGCATTAGAATTTGAGCCCAGATCTGCCTGCCCCCAAAGCCATGCTCTTTCTTTTGACCCCCCCTACCTTGCTCTGCCTTTATTTCAGGATCCGTGCAGGTGAGGCATCTGACTTTTTTTCTTTCAAGTACTATACTTGTTGGATACATTGTCATGTAAGGTGAAAGTAAGGCTGTGCTGCTACTTTAAAACAAGTTTCAAAAATGTATAGCTTGATAAATGTGGGTAACAATCCAGGGTCAGAAGGTAGATCTGGTTACTTCACAGAAGATAAAGTTCAATGAAAATTCACTTGTCTTTTGTTTTTCTCCTAAAACAGGACACACCTGGGTTTATTGTGAACCGCCTGCTGGTGCCATACCTCATGGAAGCAGTTCGACTCAGTGAACGAGGTAGCTGTCTTGAGCTGGACGGGGAGCAGCAGGTCTCAGAGGCTGTGCTCTCTGGGGCCCTCACGTAGGGTCTGCAGGAAGTGGGTGCTGTGCAGAGCCAGGAGGGGGCTTTGTGTTCCAGCTGTGTGAACCAGCCTCAGGGCTGAGACCCTCCACTGCATTCCCAGCCAGAGCAATTGCAGCTAGCCTGGCTTTATATCCTGGATCTCTGCTATTGGCTAATTGGTTTGTTGCTTAAAATAACAATGATGATGATAATGATGTAAAAGTCATTGGGCTAGGTAGCCTTCAAAGTTCCTAAGCATTCTAAAATTGTGACTATACTATAGGTGATGGGAAATACAAAGGCTGAAATGTGCCGAGAACCCTTTGTATCAGCCTTGTCCAGCCTTACTGAAGATGCCGTGATGCATGCTTTTTCCTTTAGCCTTAAGAATGGTCCAAAATGTTTCCTCAATCAATACTTGTTAATACAGATATAAGACTTGGGACCTGGTCTTATATCTGCTTTCTCCACCACATTTCTGGAAAGGTAACTATCTTGTCTGCTTCAAAGGCAAATAGGCCTTAATAGGACTGGATAAAAAGCAAGTGTAATTGTTTTCAATTACTTTGCAAATGCTCACTCCTGAGAATGTCATTTTTGAAACAAAATATTTATACCAGCTCTTCCAGAGAGATGAAAGCACATTTGCTTCCTCAAAATCTGCTTTAAATATTAAAACTTCTGTGTTTCATGGAAGCATCTGCCTCACTTTTGCTCCAAGATCAAACCAACACTTCTGTGTTTATCTATCAACAAATATCCCTAATTACACCTCAAAGAAAGTGGGAAGTGTTTTGCCCTGCCTTGAAAGGCAGGGTGGTATGTACAGCATGGGGTGATCTACCTCTTAATGGTGTTTTTCTCACTGAAACATACTGTCACTGATATATTTTCAAATGTATCATGTATCTGGTTGTAAGTTGGACACCATTTCCTTCTGTCCCCTCCCAGTAGGAATTTTCCCTTTCTACATAGATGTCTCCCTTCCACCCTCCGTCACTAGTTGCCCGTGAGGTGAAGCTGGAAGGGAAATCTGACCCCACGGGGAAGGTGCTTTTTGTTTGCATTTGGTGCTCTTCTCAGCGCCCTGTCATTATGTCCCTTTGCTTCCTTCCTAGACCTTTGAACAGGCTTGGCACCCCCATCAGATGCCCCTGATAGGTCACAGTGAGCTCTAGCACGGTGATGGAGCCACATGGTTAGTTTCTCAGGTGACACCTGGGAGTGCCATGAGCCTGTTGCCCACCCGGTCACTGTGTGACATCCTGCTCACACTACTGCTCCCCTGCTGGAGACATATGCAGTGGTTCTGCTGTCACCTACCAACTCCCATGCCCTTGCCGGAGGACCTTTTTCCTTGCTCTCTGCCCTGTGGTCATCACCGCATACCTCACCCTCACCTTTCTCACAAGGCCCCTCTGGAGCTCCCTCAGAGCAGCGGGCCGGACCTAACCTACGTCATCATGGCTCTTTGCACTTCAGCTCTCTCATGGGGCACCTGCCACTCTTCCCTGTGGCGTGGCGGGTGTCTTCCTCCTCCTGTGCTCTCTCGTCTGTGGCAGTACCCGGGTCCTCGTCTTCATACCCACCAAAGTGCTTGTGCAGGGCCGGCACCGAGGTCACTGTTGCTAAATAATGGAATGAATGGTGGCTGCTGTGAGCCTGGTTGTGGTTAATGCCAAGAATGGCTGGTAGGTGGTGCTGATGAGTCAGCAAAGGTTCCCAGGCTCAAAGGTTCGCGTTCACTGAGGAAGCTTTTCCTGGTTGCCTAGTTAGGGCTCTTCACTGGGGAGAAGGGACCCATGAACCTCCTAAGGTGTGTATGTACATTTTCTCTGTATGTATATACATTTTTGGGGAAAGTGTGTCAGATTCTTAGTGAAGTGCTTGACTATAAAGAAACCTAAGAATTATTGTTCTAAAACAGGATACACACTTAACTCCCACTTGGCACACTGGTCTATGTGCGTGTTTTTTTCTCTCTGCTTCTTTGGCTCTGTATTACTCAAGAGTTGTGCTGACTTTGTAAAACTGTTTACATTTTTTAAATTGTTTTCAACAGAGAGACAGAGACAGAGAGACACAAAGAGAAGGGGGAGAACCCAGAGCAGTCTCTATAGTTGTACATTAGTTTTCAATATAGTTTTGTTCCATAGGTGGATGCGGGGCTATGCGGGGCAGGAACGGGGTCAGGGGCCTGCCACATGGGAGGCACGCCCCTGCGAGCTGGGGGCCTCCCACGTGGGAGCCAATCTGGGGGTCTACCACATGGAAAGCTCACCCTGGTGAGAACTGAATTAGGGGGAACACCCCAGCTCATCATATGGGTCTGCACAGGCCGGGGCTGGGATTTGATCCTCAGACCCAGGGCTGCAAGATGAGTGCTCAACCCACTGAGCCATCCTGGTGTCCCCTACATTTTTTAAATGATATGCTGTGTTTTTATATTTTTTGAAATAGTCAAGTGATTCTCTGAATCTAGAATAACAGCCTTGCCTCCAGGGCTCATTGCTTATCCTTGAATGTAGATTTGATTAAATGTCTTTAGGTAAGTTGGGACTTGTGGTATGAGATTTCTGGCCTCAGGGAGCCAATATGCTAGTGAGGGGAGATAGCCCATAGTAAATGAACCAATGGATAACATGTGAGGTTGTGGCCAGTAATCACTGAGAAAGTTAAAGTCAAGAGGATGGCAGGAGTCCTGGCAGTTGCTTGTTCATATGCATGGAGGAGGTGGGGCTGCATTGCCTAGGTGACACCCGAGCAGAGGCCTGCAGGTATCTGGGAATGTTGGGCACTGGGCACAGGGAACAGCAGGTGCTGAGCCAGAGGAATGTGTTTGGCTGTCATTCCAATATTCCGGGTCTGACACCGTAGACGCCTTGGGTTTAATGAAATCGTTTGTGCAGAATCCACTTATCAGCTGCCATGTTCTTCTGCCTTCCTGCCTTGCACATGCTGTCCCCTCTTCCTGAAACACCTTTCCCTGCCTGCTCTTCCCTGGGGATTTTCTTCAGGACGGTCAGGGCCTGACCCGGGTGGTGGTTTTGGTGACTTCTTGGCAGTGTGAGTAAACCTCTCCATCTTTGCCCACTCAGAGCCGTATGAATCTTCATGAATCTTGTTATGACGATATTTTTGGTTTATACATCTAAGTCCTCCCATTATATCATGAATACTCAAGTACTTGTCTTGTTTTGCTTTGTCTGGTTCTGTTTCTGGTGTCTGGTACATAACATATAGATATAGGTGATAAGGCTAATATATATGATCATTTTTGCTTTTTGCTTTCTTATGACCTGAAACCGTAAATCATGCTCAAGTTCTTCTGGTTGACTGATTAGTGGGGTGCTAATAATGTAACCTATAAGAAATAATTGGTTGGAATTTTAATCACCCTGAACTGCCTTAAAATCCTTTGGCATTACTTTAGTATTTAATATGCTTTAAAAAAAAAAAAGTCTGTATATAGGTTTAAATATTTCCTGTTCCTCATGCCTAAAAATCTGAAATGTGTAGGTATGAAATCCTCTCTGAGTATGTTAACATTTTTTTCTTTTATTTAGCTTATTGACCACTTTTTAATGCTTTGAAACAAAATTCAAGATAGCCAGTTGTTACAGACTTATCTATTTCCAGATTTTGGAGAAAGGAGACAGATTGTTCTCCCTAAAGACCTCTTGTGGCCCAAGGACAATATGTTAAGGAAAAAAATTCAAGGAAAAGGGATATTTGCCCTTGTCTTAATCTACTGAACACATTTCCAAACTTACATGTCAATTCTAAATCAGGTTTGTGCTTTTTGAACATTACCTTGACTAAAGGTCTTATGTGAATGTGATTCTAGAGGAATACTCATTACCGTATTTTCCGGCGTATAAGACGACCCCCTAATTTTACAGTTAAAACATAGGTTTAGGCCTATATTCGCTGTATAAGACTACAGCCTCGGAAGTGGGGGGTAGTCTCATACAGCGAATATAGGCCTAAACCTATGTTTTAACTGTAAAATTAGGGGGTGGTCTTATATGCCCGGTCATCTTATATGCCGGAAAATATAGTACTTGTAAAATCAAGATAGCTGGAAAAGAAAAACATCAACACAATACTTACAAAAACAAAATTTAAGTTCTTTTTTTTTAAATTCATTTAGCAATCAAACATCTGTCCTAATTTTAAATATTTTAGTAAAAACCCCAACACATTAGAAAGTAAGGAATGTTTCCAGGCCATTGGGCCCCGCCTCTGCTTAATAAGGCTGCAGTTCTCTAGAGTTCATGTCCCAGAGCAGTGTGGGGAGCAGCTTTGAAAACCCTGTGGCCTATTTGGCGTGAACCTCGAGACACCGTCTTACCAAGCTCTCATGGAAATCCTGGCTCTGGACGTTTTTTGAACGTGCAAATATGTAAGCCTATAGTAATTCTGGAACAGTGGATGACACGGACAATTGTGGGAAAGACGGTGACTCAGGGCTGCCCTCTGCTCCTTAGGTGACGCATCCAAGGAAGACATCGACACTGCCATGAAGTTGGGAGCTGGGTACCCAATGGGCCCTTTTGAGCTTCTTGATTACGTTGGGCTGGATACGACGAAGTTCATCATAGAAGGTAGGAATTGGAATTCTGTTGTCTTTCTCTAATTGAGTTAAGCTGGTCTCACTCAACAATGAATTATAATGCCTATTTAAAACAAATTATATGAGGTCTTAGTAGACCTTTCAAAGTTCTGCCCCACCAGCTTAAAGATTGAAATTAATAGATGGTAGCAGAAGGAAAAATGTGATTGCCTGGTGTGTCCTCACAGAGTAACTAACTTTTCCTTTTGAAATAATTATAGATTCAGGGGCAGTTTCAAATATAAAACAGGTCCTATTTATTGCTTTTTCAGTATCACCCAGTGGTGCCATCTTACATAACCACAGTGTAATATGAAAACCAGGAAAATAGACATTGATACATTGTGTCATTCTCTCATATACCCTGATTGTGTAACTTCCACTGCAGTCAGGATACACAGCCATTTTTAGAAATGTGTTTATTTAAGTGTAGTGGCTCTGAAGACAGGGTAAAATTAATTATTGATATTAGACTACTGAAGCTGAGTGGAGCTCATACTACCAAGTTCCACAAAGATGTATTTGAAAGGAGTGAGGTTTCTCCTTGAAGCGTGAACTTTCGAATTCTAAGAGGATGCAAAAGACCAGTGGCAGCAAATTCAAATCTTAATATATTCTGGAAGTTGTTGAACTGTTGCAGTGAGGGGTTCGGTGAAACAGGAGTTCTGTGGGGTGGAGGGCTGCTCCAGCTCAGCCTTCCTCTGCCCCTGCCGTGCTGGCCTGAGGGGCCCCGCGCCCTAGCGGCTCTCCCATATTAGGAATCAGGACCTTTTCCCCCACACTGTGCCTCTACACTTGCCCTGGGAATGCCGTGATGTAAAAATAAACCCAGCACTTCATCCTCTGCCCTCTTGTGTCCTCTCGATAGGGTGGCATAACATGGATGCACAGAACCCCTTGTTTCAGCCCAGCCCAACTGTGAATAAGCTGGTGGCAGAGAAGAAGCTTGGCAAGAAGACTGGAGAAGGATTTTACAAATACAAATGATGCGCAGCTCCTCCGGCTCTGGGAAGAACCCTGGAAGCTCATACCAGCAGCTGCCCCAAGTGCCTGCAGGATGCTCTGGGGTCAGACGTTCCCTCACACAGCACAGTCTGTCCGGTGCGCGTTTTGATTGTAATCTGTCTGAAGTAATGATGTATACATAGCAGAGTCCCCCACTGAGAACTGATTTCCTTTTCTAGCTTGTTCAGTTTTGCGTACTTTCTAAGAAGCTTTATACCTTGGTGCCTTGGAGCAAACATGTCTTTTGAACCTGGTCATTTTCTTAAAGCATTGCCTGAATTAATTCACCTGTAGAGGAGAAGGCACTTCTCCGAGAGCGTGCTGGGCTCATCGCTGCCACCCAGATGGTCACGAGCCTTTGACACGTCTGTGGTGTGTCTGCAAAGTACAGTAGGGAACAACACTGCA
>PVKE010050927.1:0-10802 GCA_004027555.1 Craseonycteris thonglongyai
GGTGGGAGTGGGCACTAGATATAGGGTGATGGAAGGGGAGCTGATGCTGAGTGATGGGCACATAATACAATGCATGAATGATGTGATGTGGACTTGTACATCTGTAAACTGTCTAGTTGTTACCAACCAATGTAACCTCATCAAATTTAACAATAAATTTAAAAAAAAAAAAGAAAATGAAATAATGCTCCATAAATATATGGCATATGTGTTGTGCTGCACAATGAAATGTATGCATTTCTGCTATAGATATATGATGGAGTATAATTATTGGGTCTTATGAGATCTTAAATTTTACTTCAAATATTTTCACCCAAATCCAGGGCATTTTAACAACTCTGTGTATGTCCTTATATTTTACTATACCCTCCAGGCATAGTATATTCATTTAATAATCTACATATATATTCAAATATGTATTTATTGTCTATATGTATTTGTATATCTACACACGAGTATATATATTGGATATATATGTGTGTGTGT
The DNA here is from genome assembly GCA_004027555.1 of Craseonycteris thonglongyai. Classification (NCBI taxonomy): domain Eukaryota; kingdom Metazoa; phylum Chordata; class Mammalia; order Chiroptera; family Craseonycteridae; genus Craseonycteris; species Craseonycteris thonglongyai. The sequence goes on from PVKE010050927.1 coordinate 487, forward strand.
GTGTTTGTATGTGTGTGTGTGTGTGTAATCTATATATATCAGAAAGAGATAGAGAGAGAATGATAATGTTCATTTTTACAAGGCTCTGTATAAACCCTAGAGTATGTTAATAAAACCATCTGAACCTGTTCCTTGCCTTCACGATGCTTTACAGTCTAATAGTTTGATTCTTGGTTAACCAAGGCAAAAGACAGCAGATTCTGCACTTCTACATTTTCTGTCATTCACAAACCAAAATAGACTACGGTAACTTCAACAAAGCTAAATGACAAAAAACAAACAAACAAAAAAACTGATCACATCGGACTTTCAGACTTTCTTGCACTTATATATGCTGAACTATTTATGCCATTTACTCCCAGACATTTCACCCAAGTCTAGTCCTTATGTCTATATGATCCCTAGGGTAAATACTCCTCAAGAGCAAGAAGCTGGGTATCATAGATCGCCCATGATTCAAAGTTTCACTTTATCATTTTAAAAAGATAGTTTAACTTGTGGTAGAAAGATCAGAATTACAACTATTTTATTTTGTTATGACAGGGTTACAACTGTGATATATAACCTTTCATTATCCATTTAAATCTTTGGGGCTCAATTTCCATGTATAAATAAATGATGGGACCAAATTAATATTGGGTCTTTTAGCTCATGCACTTCACACTTAAGTTTATAGCTTATAATTCTTGTATTGTTTAAATTACAGTGCAAAATTTTTACTCTCAGAGAAACTATTTATACCTTTGATTAATATAGTTCTTACACAGAAAATCTGATTGGTTTTATTTTAGAATATACTGCATAATATTTTTTAAATTAAATAAACTTCTAATAGTTTCAGTTAGTAGGTAAACATCTATATTTCCCTTTTAGTTCATCTAATTTAATATAGATTGTGGTCCAGTGAATAATTTTCAGGTTTTCTTATTAATTATTTTACCATTTTGAGAATAAATTTCTCAACAAGGCTATGCATATTAAGTGGACAATAAAGATCAACCTAAAATTGTAAAGTCAGTTACAGAGCACACAAAAAACAGTATATCCAATTTCTTATCTTCAGCTCTCATAACATATGATTTTTCCTACATATTTTATCCGGATGCCATCTTCACTCAATAAAAAACACATTTCTTAAACATTAGTTAAACTTACTATTTATGTCAGTCAATAATTCACATCATCTGCAAAAAACATGTTTGTATCCTTTCAACGCCCTTTACAGATGAAAGGAAAGAATATGTGTGCTAAAATGGCTTCATGTGCACAAATCATGCAAATTCTCAGCTTTTTACTGAGATTTGCAGATGTGTAAATTGCTTCTGTTTTTTGGGGGTTTTTTTTTTAAGAGTAGGTATACAATGAATTGAGTCTCAAATTAGTTTTTTCCCCACCTCATAGTTCTGAAATATTGTTCTTCAGATGTTGAGAAAAAATGTATTATTGAGGCATTGTGAAATTGTGAGTGGAATCTAATCTTTCACTTTAATTTTTATAAGGCACTGGGTAAAAGAATTATAAATGTAAAAGATGTGTGTCACTGAATGTCTGTACACATGTTTACATATATATGCATGTATAACACACTAATAAGGATCAGATTTCATGAAGTACTAAAGTGTCTTTAAAAAAAAACCAACCTTGAGATTTGGTCCTGAATAGAAAAACAACTGTGTATAATAAAATATGAACAATTGCAAGGTTTTACATAGTGTATAGTACATAAAGGACACTCAGTAAAGTGTTCTGTTATTAGCACAATATCCTGAGTGTACACTCTGCTATCACACAGATAAAGAAGGAATGCTGTAAGTTGTTAGATTTCTTATGCCTATTTTGTTGAATTAATTTTTTGTAGAATGTACATATAACTACTACATCTTTTTGAGGGGGAAATCACCTTTTTAAGACATCACAAAAGCTTTAATTCTATGGGAGAAATGTTATTTCAAAAGATACCCACAGGTCTTAAAAATCAGTTATTCTTAGCCCAGTCAATTAGTGGTGGCCCTTTAAATCACATTGGAGTTTCCTTAAATATGTAATGATAGAATGCTGTGGGGTTTCAAACTCATTCCTATGGGGAGGGGGAAGTGAATGCATAGCACTTGAGTAAAAGCATGATAAACACTGTAAGATGGTGATAAATGTAATGGGTTATTGTGAGGATGAATGTGGATAAATTATGACTTCCTGGGAGCCAACTTGGCTGGAAGCAAAGATCGCACACTCCTTTGTCTTCGCCAAAAGAATCGAAGTACAATGGAATCTCTCAGAACCCTGTTAAGATTTTGAGTAGGTCCTTTTTTCATTTTCTTTCCTTCCAAATAGCTATTCATAGTGTGTAGCAACTTCTGGGCCATGAATAAAATTCACACAGCTGATAAAAACACTGTGATGCACTATTGTAACTTGAAATAAGATTTGGGTGGAACCTAGGGCATGGGAGTCAGGCTGAAGGCCTCTGCTGGATACCGCTTAGCTCTCTGGCCTGCAGCACACTTATACTCCTGTTTTCTAAAGGAATCCCTGAATATCTCCATTGTGCCCTTTGGCTGGGGACCAGAAAGCAGAAGCCATGACTAAAGGTTCACAGTCCTTTCCCCAAATGGCTTACCTCTCTTCTGAGAAAAGAAGCTTTCACTTATGGTAGAATGTCTCTGAGGCAACCTCAAGAGCTGAGTCCCCAGAACTGGGGGAGATTAGGAAGGATAATGGAGGAAGGAAAGGAAGGAGGGGGCAGGAGTGGGTAGGAAAGGAGGGGAGGAGGGGAGGGAAGGAAAGCAGATTCAGAGCAACAATGGGTAATCTCTGTAAATTTTGGACAATAGTTCTTGGGCCACTCTCTGCTATAATATGGGTTTTGAACTGGAATCTCTTTAGTATATGATGGGAATTGTAATTCTCTAGCACTCCTTAAATATGCTCAATATTATCAGTAGTGAACTGAGGACTTTAGAACCACTTTGATCCCTTCTCTTTTTTTAAGTTTGTTGAAATTTTCAACACCCTTCTGTACCTACCTCATAGTAGGGACTCTCTTAAGCCTACTTTGAAAAGTGTGAATTTAAATTGGAAACATACCTCTTTTTCATGGTGTCACCCATGGTGATCTCACCAATTCATGGTTAAATATTCATTAATAAAATAATAATAGTCCAGTGACATAATTTTTAGCTCTAATAATATTGTAAACACAAACTATTGCTTTTATTATTATTATGATTGTTATTATTTTATTTGGAGTCTCTTCAAATTCAGCTTGTCTCTTTAAAGAACAGTATTTTCTTAGCCACCACACCATAATCACTACTCACTGATTTTAAGTAAACTGGCATTTAAAGTGGCATCAAAGCATCAGGACTCTGATTCAGAAAGCACCAACCAGGGGTAAAGAGACCATAAAGAAAAGGTACTGAACCTAGGCTTTAGAAATCAAGAAAAGCTTTCCATAATATTCTCTCCAATTTAGAATGATTCTTATGCTGCTATTATTATGAGATTTCCCTCTGCTATTTCTTTAAATTGTTTCTACTTTTTATATTCCATATCATATTTTTCTTAGTTTGTGTTTCTATTTTGTTGTAGAACATTCTAAAGTAATTATCTAAGAAAATACTAGTGAATGTAAATTTCCAGAATTATTTTCTGTTATACAAATATCATGATTAGCTCCTCACACTAGAATAACACTCTGATTGTAGATTGAAAGTTGTTTTTTCTCCAGAATTTTAAAGGTATTACTCTATTGCATTTGAGTATCCAGTGTTTCTAAGATTTTTTAAAATTTCTGCATTGCAATAATATTAGGTTTACAAAATAATTTCAAAGATAATACGAAGCATTTCTATGTACTCTTTTTCCTAACTTGTTCTAATGTTATCATCTTGCACAGTGGTGTTCCATTTGCTACAACTGAGAAATTAAGATTGGTGTAGCACAATTCACTAAAACAAAGATTTTTGTACTTGTTGCACTGATGCCCATTTTCTCTGTTATAGGATCCCATACAGGACCTTTAGTCCTTATGTCTCCTTAGATTCCTCCAACTTGAGGTCATTCTCAGTACGTCTTTGTTTTTCATAGCCTTGACGTTTTTGAAGAGTACTGGTCAGGTACCTGGCAACATACCTCCATTTTGCCTTGGCTGACGTTTTCTCACGATTGAGTTTGGGTTATGGACCTATGGGAAGAGAGCCATACTGGTGATTTTCTCTTCTGGGAAGACTTTTGATGGTTTCTGATTCTAATCTTTTGTAGATGACTAGATTTTTCTTTGTAGGTATTTTCTATGATTTCAAGTGATGTCCCCAAGAATGGGTCTTTTACATTCATTGTGCTATGTCTTCAACAAAGGTTTTTTTCAACATGACTATATTTTTAAGGTCTGAAAAAAATCAGTTTTATTTCGTATTTGATATCTCCTATATACTCTTTTATTCTCAATCCTGTTTATGAGTTGCTTCCTTTCTTTTTTTTTTTCCTTTTAAGGATTTATTTTTGTTTTTGACAGAGAGAGAGAAAGAGAGAAACAGGAGACAGAGAAAGACAGAGAGAAGGAGGATGCAGAGCAGTCTCCATTGTTGCATATCATTAGTTTTTGATATAATAACACTCCCCAGTGAGGTGCAGAGCTGTACAGGGCAGAAACCAGGCCAGGGGCCTCCCACATGGGAGGCATGGGCCTCCTACATGGGAAGCACGCCCAGGGTGGGAGCCCAACTGGGAGTCCTCCTATGTGGAAAGCTCACCCCAGCAAGAACCAAACTGGGGCATACCCAAGTTCAGCACATGGGTAAACATGAGCCAAGGCAAGGATATGATTCCGGACCCTGGGGCTACAAGGAGCAATTAATATCTGAGCCATCCTGGCATCCTGAGTTGCTTCCTTTCTTTAGTATGTTGGTATTGGGAATAACTTACTAATAGAAATTGTCTCTTACTTGTCTCTACCCAAAAATTAAGAGGTAAAACAAACTATTATTTTCCTGATGTCTACACATTCAAACCTGAAATACAGAGAGACACAATTTTGACTTTTCTTCTTTATATAATTATATTATTATAAAAACGATTTGTCTTGTTTGGCCTCTGAATATTTAAAAGCAACCACTCCTAATTTTTAGCATTCTTCATCTCCTTCTGTCCCACAGCTGACAGGGTGGGCATACTGGATGTATACTTTGGCTTTCTTTCCGCAGTCTTAAAAAGATGTGAGCCAAGAGTATGGTCCTTCTGACACCAGACACCGGAAGCAAAGTGTGGCTGTGTTTTCTCTGGCAAATTGGGAAGATGGACTGTAGTTGACATCGACAAGATGAGTTTCAGTTACCAGCTGTTCAGCTTTGGGTCATTTAGGTTCCAGTAAGGCTCCCTGCCACGACATGAGATAATGTTTCCTTTGTCATTAGCAATACTTTTCATGACTAAGCTTTAGACCATTAGATAAAAGCTAAGTTTATGAGTTTTTATTTTCTCATAAACTAGGTCATATGCAGAAAATGTAAATTAGAGACTGCCTTCCAGACTTTTGTGTTGTGATTTACTCTGGCTTTCCTGCTCCTTATTGAGTTACTTCAAAAAGCATTTTCAACTGAAATTTTAGAGGTCCTTTCAAAAATCAGTCCATCAAATACATACAACTTGCTAAGCAAATTAAAGATTTTCATCTGATACAAATTTTAGTTCTCAGAACTGGAGTCGATTTTTACAGCTAATTCTAGATAATTGGGAGGTTGTTTATCCAGGTTTTATCTGCATGAGCTCTTTCTCCCTCAAACTGCTCTCTAGCTTTAGTTACATCGGTATTAGTACTTCAATAATGATGGAGAAAAGGTATTAAAGTTTTCTCCTTCTGAAAGTGCTGTTTAAAAAAATTTGATAAATTAGAGTTTAAACAAATGGCTAAAATTATATTATAGATAATTCATGGATTATAGTAACTGTCAAACTATGACTACAAACAAAGTTGTGCTATATTTATTTGGTGTAATACATTTTCTTTTGGATAAATACATGGAAAGGGATGATTGTGTTAGTTAAAATGATACTTGACAAAATTTCAGAAACTATGACATCTGCTAATATTAGAAACACTCACTGACAATATAGCATTTTTTCACAGTGTAGCTAATCCTGTGAAATGTAGACCTAAAACCTTATAAGTAGGTACAAAGGACCACCTACCTGAATGTGTGGAAGAGTTTTCTTCCCTTTTTATACCTCAGAAGGCAAACATTTTATTTGGTTTTTAGTCTTAAATTTGTTTCTGCTTCTTACTCTCTAGCTTGTTTAATTATTTCAGTATCCATGGAGCCCCCAGACTATATCAATGTATATGCAAACTCTAGGAATGTTTAAAGATTCTTACGAGACCAAAATAAATATGTAAACACTCCTGACTATGTTTGCTCATTTAGTCTATGGTGGGTCTACAACATAAGGTCTTTAAAAGTGAAGCTTAGCTGTTTTATTTATTTAAGAAATATAGGAAATTTCCATGTCCATTAATGTGCAATGTTATGTGGTGGGGGAAGACATAGGCTTTGAAGTGAGATAGATCTACAATCAAACTTACATATTTTAGAGATAAGAAGAACTTTAGAGACATTTCAACATTTCAAATCTTTCTTCCCAAGTATAAATAGAAAGATTTATATGAATTCAAATGTTTTTCATTTATTAATAATATCTAAATATGTCTTATGCAATGTGGCATTTAGAAATGCTCAATAATTGTAGCAATTGTTTTTAAAACATAATATAAGAATAAAATATATATATAATTTATAATATATATATATATATACATATATATATATATATATACACATATATATATATATATCTTTATATAGAGAGAGAGAGGGCCCAGACCGGTCTCCAGTTGTACATCATTAGTTGTGATGCAGTTTTGTTCCACAAAGGTGGATGTGGGGCCACGCAGGGTGGGGACAGAACTGGGGCCTCCTGAATGGGAGGCAAGAAACTTTGCCATTGATCCATCCGGTGATTACCAGTTGTACAGCAGTTCAGCATATGGGGTTGCACAGGCCAGAGCTGGCAATTGAACCCTGGACCTTGGGATTGTGAGGCAAGCTAAGTTATCCCAGCATCCCCAAGAAATAAATTATAATATAAAACAGTTATATATCCTGGAGTGTTAGTAATATTTAAGATTAAATTTGAAATAAAGTTATCTAGTAAAGAAACATGAGCATGAAGTAAAATTATGTTAAGTTTTCATACTTTCAATGAGCAGGCTTCTGAGAAGTTGAAGCAGAATTCTTCTACCTTCTAAATGTTTTGTATACTATAGGAATTAAGATACTCAGCACTTCTTCTTGTCTCTCTTTGTCGGTGAAAATGCACTCAGTAAACAGTCTCATTTCCCCTTCATGTCTTCCTTTCTTCCCTTCATGCTAACAATGACCTGTAACTACAAGAAAACTTACTGTCAGGTAAAAGCCTTTTTAATAGATCCTGAAATGAAAATTATAATTACTTTAAAGCAGTAAAAGTAATGCTAACAGGTAATACTCAGAAATGTTCTTCCTAAACACACCTTTAATTCTTCAGTGATATTTTCTGAAGCTCTGAAAGAGCTTGCTTTTTTAAAGAACTGACATGTAAAATATATCCACTCGCTCACTACCGATAAGAGACACTTTAGTCCCATATTTTATTATTGTAAGGATGATAAGTGGAAAGATAGATGATGTCAAGCACTCTAATTATCATACCTATAAAGAGCCAGATATGGGCAGTCATAATTTTTCAGACCTTTCCAACATGTGGACTATTATCACTCTACAAGATAAAAATGCAAAAACAGAACTCTAAGAATTAAGGTTAAGAAAACACATTTCAGTTGAGTGAACACATAGCAATGGCCTTACAGTTGGCTCTCACTACACACTGTTGATGCTACATTCATCTATATGACACTTCATATTCAGCTTCTGAGGGTTTGGGAAGGTATCGATACATTGTGCAAAGCCAACATTTCACAAAATAAGAGTTAAAATTTGATTTTAAAATTATACAATGTGCCAAAGTTGTACTACTTGCTCTACATAAATAATTTCATTTAATCCATTCAACCGTTTAATGTTTTATGAATTATTATTTATCTCACTTTACAGTACAAAATCTTAAGTTTATATACGTTAGATAACTTGAACATCCATATTCCTGTCAGCAGTATGGACAATAGCTAAAATGTAGAAGCCATCCAAGTGTCCACTGATGAAGGAATGAATAAGCCAAATGTGATATATGCATACAATGGAATGTTGTTCTGCCTTTTAAAGGCAGGAAATTCTCACATATGCTATAACATGTATGAACATTGAGGTCATTCTGCTAAATGAAATGAGCCACTCTAAACAAGACAAATACGAATTATACTTATATGAGGTACTTACCATCACCAAAATCATAGAGACAGAAAGTTAAATGGTCTGATTTAGAGGGGCCAGGGAGAGAAAAAAAAAAAATTATAGTTCAATGTGTATAGAGTATCATTTTTACAAGATGAAGAATTCTGGAGATGAATATTAGTGATGGTTTTACAGCAATATGAATATACTTAAAACCACTGAACTGTACACTTAAAAATAATTAACAAGGAGATCCAAGATGGCGGCATGAGAGGAGCACGTCGATAACTGCCTGGGAAGGGCCTTGTGAACAGAGGGGAACCCACAGGGGAAACCCTGAGAAGAAACCTCAACTAAGAGAACCACACAACGCAGAACAACACCCAAAGGTTAGAGAAAAAAGGGGAGAGCGGGAGAGGGAAAGGGAAGCAGCGGTTCGGGGACAGAGACTCGGAGAGCGGCCCGGGGCTGGCAAAAACAAAGGGGGATTGGGGGACTACGGTCACAGTGGAGCTGGATCGAGGGCGGGCTGGAAGCCGAGACCTAAGGAGCGTGGAAGCCCCACAAGACTGTGGACAATTTAACATCTGAACTCAAGGGACAGCACGCAGTGCCCTAATCAGATCACAGAGCCTAAAGTGGAACAGGGACTGTGGAGCAGGGCGGCGGCACTTCCCGGCGGGCGGGGTGAGAGCAGGGCACCAGCCCATAGCAGCTCAGCACCCCTGATTTACGGAGGAGATTGACTGTGAGGGAGCGCCTTCTGAGGACGGGGCTCTTGGAGTGAGGGCTGGGGCTTGAGTGGGCACAGCTGCATTGGACGTGCTTGGAGTGAATCCAGCGGTCTCAACAGAGCCGGGAGCGTAGAGCGGCTGCCGCCGGAGCTGCAGCCTGTGCGCACTGGGCTTTCGGGGCCACGCCCACCGGTCCTCCACGGCGAGGCTACCAGCGTGCAACTGGGCTTTTGGTGCCCCGCTCACCAGGCCGCTGCTGCGACTCTGCCTGCGTGGAAGTGACTCTGCCTGCGCGGAAGTGCACGGCTGGGCTTTCGGCGCCCCGCCCACTGGGCCACTGCGCATCACTGCGTGCACGCACAGGGCTTTCGGTGCCCCGCCCACCGGGCCGCCCCGCAGCACTGCTGCCTGCTCGCTGGTGCACTACAGGGCTTTTGGCACCCTGCTCGCCAGGCCGCCGCAGCACCGCTGCCTGCTCGTGGGACCGGCTTTCGGCGCCCTTCTCACCGGGCCGCGGCAGCACTGCTGCCTACTCGCAAGCACGCAGCTGGGCTTTTGGCGTCCCGCCCACGGGGCCTGTGGGGCATTGCGGAACGTGTGCGCAACTGGGCAGCCTGCAGGGTCTCCGCGGTGTCATTGCCTGTGCGTGGGACTGCGCAGCCGACCAGGGCCACTGCCAAGCCCCAGCCCATCCAAGTGCTGCCCTGCGGGCGTGCCTTACAGATACAATTGAAGGAGGGGCAGCCAGGAGGAGGAAAGACCAGAGCATCTGGGCACCGCCCCCACTGAACCACCAGCCCCCCTACTGAAAGAGGAATCTGTTATTGTGTCTCAGGCCCGCCCTAGCTCCTACTCACATGCCCCCACCCCTGGCCACACCTTTACTACCCTGCTATCTAACAGCTAAGACAGCAACCTGAAGTGCCCCAGGACACAGAAGCTGTCTGCTTCCCCCAACCCTCTCCCAAAATCTCCTTCTCCCACAACTGAGTCCAAAAGAAAAAAGAGAAGCCCATCTGATAGGCAAACCCCCAGAGGGAAAACAGACTCATGCATAAAGCAAAAAGAACCACATCAAACACAATGCACAGCACAGAATCCAAAGCCCCTCCAGAAGATCAGGGGCAGTCTTTAGTAAAGGACCTTGCACACTTGGAATCAAATCTAAGTGAAACAGAATTCAGGGCTGCATTAATCAAGA
>PVKE010050928.1:0-10801 GCA_004027555.1 Craseonycteris thonglongyai
CCTCGCCACTTCACACTTCATGTTTTGTGGCTTCAGTGCTTCGCGGGTTTTTCCAAAATATTCATCAAAAAATAAAAATGAAAAAATACAACCATGTCGGCAGCCACATGGCGGAAAGGAGCGTTGTTTCATGTGGATGCGCGAGAGAGAAGGATCCCTGCACGTCAAAGAGATGAGTTGACTCAGAGTCCATCCCACGGGCTCTCATAAAGGCCCATGATTGGTCCCACCAACACAAGACTCTTCGCCTCTCTCAGAAAGCACTGTTGATTAATGTTTATTACTGTATAAGGTTTTGTAATTAACCTTATTAATTAGCACTGACACGTTTAAGTAAATACGTATACTGTTGTGATTTTTGTCTTAAATGAGTAAAGTAGGAATACTGTTTACATATTTAAAACATTCTTGTACCCGCATACACGAAAATTCCTAGGGGCAAATCCTACTTCGCGGTTTTTCAGCTTTCGCGGAAGGTTCTGGTCCCCATTAACCGCAAAAAATGAGGGATCACTGTATGCTAGTTTTAGACTTTAAGCATTGAACTTAGAACCCATCAAATGGAAGAAAACTTTTGTTATATCATTAGTACTGAGCACATTTTTTTCCTTTTTTTTTATTCTCTTTGTATCTACATTTGTCATGACCTTTCTGTACTACAGAAATTCAGCTCCAGGCAAAGTTTTTCAGCACAAGTATTCACAAACTGATTCTATCTCCTGCCAAAGCAAAGAAAATTCTGGGTTTTAAAGGAAAAAAATATCTATACCTATCTCCCTGGAGGGAGAATAATGCATTAGAAAGATGTTATTTTCCCTCTCCTTTTTTGACCCCCTCCTGTTTTTTTCTGTTTCTGCTTCTCTTTGAACTCAACAGGGCTTTTTCGTGAAACAACAAACACTCCTGTATCCATAAGGTCAACCTCCAGTTTCTGTTTAAAAAAATGTATTTTACATGTTGAGGCAATAGGAAAGCCAGCATTGTAAATTTTCCAAAATGCTTAAAGGAAAATGAACTGTGTCTACCAGTAGAATTTTCACCATGGTTTAAAGTTGTTAGATCCCACTGCTCAGCTTTGAGGCCTATGGTTTCACTTCTTGGGGGGCAATTCGAAACTTTTCAGTTAACTTCATGAATGTACTTTGAGAACTCTATGTAATGTGGGCCTATGCTACAGTTTAGCTTGTGAAATAAATTTCCTATTTTTAGAGTCTTCTGTCACATTCTGAAAAATCTCTTCTCAGGTAAGAAATTGTGACTTTTGATCAATAGTGCATTTCTTAACCTTTCACTCTTGATTTATTCCTGCATAGTGCATACTTAATATGTGTGCATGTGTGTGTGCGTGTATGTATGTGTATGTGTGGTTGAGGGCAAGTGTAGAGCTTGGGAAGATATATATTTTTCTCAATTATTTTCAGGCTATTAGAAATGACTGAGTGAACCATTTAAAGATTATAAAAAAGGGAGACCTGTTAAAAATAAGTGACCTTGTACTTAAAAAGAAATGATTAAAATTTCAAAATTGACACTGAAAATATCGATGTTAAATATTCTCCCTACATTTTGAGAGCAGTCTGCCAGACTAATGCATTGCACAGAATCCTTTATTTTTTTATTTTTTTTATTTTCAGGAATGAAATGCCTAACTAAAGCCAAATTAGAAATATATAAATGTAAAACTTACAGGAATTCAATATTTTGCTTGCTAATTTAGAATCACACCCACACAAAAGCTGTGTAAATGTTCTACAGACACAGGTATTAATATATAAATTGATATACAAAATACCATGACATAATTTCTGAATTTAAAAGTGTGTACACTCAAGTATTTAGTAGTTGTTTTTATCATGTTTTGTATTTGTATGGACTATAAAAAATAATGTATTATATTAAAAGTGCAGGTGACATATCCCTTATTTTCTGATTCCAATTTCAACCATTCTGCTTAGTTGTCCCAATAGGTTAACTAGTATTTACTGGATTATGATATAGGTAACATATTGTGTTCAAATGGAAATTGGGGGAACAAATAGAGGAAATAAAGTTGCTTTCTGAGTTTTCAGTTGTAAATGAAAAATCTAATGAATCCGGGCAGAGAGGTGCATTTCCTTAGAGAGGTCAGAATGGCTTCTGGTCAGAGGGACACTAAATTATTATTTGATTGCCTCAGTTAATGGGCAGTGAGAAGCTGTTCAAAAGCTCATGTTTGCAATTAATGCAAGGCATCATTTTTCTGTAAGTCATTTTGCCTTCTGCTTTGAGTTCTTATTTCTCCCAAATGATAGAAATTTACTTTCAATCAGTTCAGGTGTCTGCCTGCCTCTCTGTCCCATGAGGAAAGGGACACCCTAGTGCACCTTTATTTGAAGACAGACCATTATCTAATATCTCATGAATAAATACTCTGAATCCTGTCTTGTCTGTTGTCCAGGAAATTTATTTAGTATCTGAAGCAGGAAATTTTGTCTTATAGCACTATATTCTCCCCAGTCTATTTTCTGGGCAGGGTTCTTTCCTCTTCCTAAAGAACTGGAACGATTAAAACTCAAAAACCAAGAATATTCTTTTCTCTGGCTTTCTGCTCTGTCATCTCATTCCCAGAGGCAGGGAATACAGAATGGCTAAATTCTGGAATGGGGGATGATTTAACAGATACAAGAGAATGTTGGGGGAAAACTTATTAACATTTAAAAATATTATGTTGTCATTTGTGTAAAGAACGTGGCAGTGGGTTTTTATAGGGGTGTGTGGAGATGCTGGTTGGGTAGGTGACTGGGTTGGCTGAGGATGGACTGACCGCATAGGAGAAAGACAAAGATCTAAATGACTCTAATGGGATAAATCTCCTGATCTCTGAGCAATTATTTTCATTACAGTGACAGATGCAACATTTTATCTGAACCTGCTACCCTTAACCCTTTCAATCACAGAATTAACTTTCCTTGTTCTGGTTTTACTATTACTTGTAACCTTCAGACCACTTTGCTGTCCACATGCCTTGTTGTCAGGGAGACAGCTAACTGGTCAGAAACTGTAAATATTTGATCCACCTAATAGAGATGGTTCTTATTTAAAATGAAAATGCTGACTTTCTACTTTATTTATATTACACCCTGTCCTAACACTCATGTATTTCACATTCTTGATTTCTTCTGTCAGTCTTTGACCTCTGGGATGAAATGTGATTCAGAAGAAAGCCAGGTGCCTGCACATAGGTTCCTATGAGCAGCAGATGGAGAAAAGATTAAAGTGGCTACTGAATCAATTTCTTGTGCAAGTAAAGGTCAGTTCAGGGATTTTAAAAAAGTTTATATTTTGTGTGTGTGTCACCTGATCTCCTTAGATCAAACTTTGCTGTCTTTGCCTTTGCCTGCTCCTGGAAACTTCCAGTGATGTCCATTCAGTTATAATATGACATATACCAAGTTGCTTCTCTTGCCTGGTACATTCATTAAATATATAATTTGACTCTTTATACAAAACATACTACTATTATTAATGGCAGCTAATAGTTATATAGTGTTTATTATATGCCAAGCAATATGCTAAGCATCTATATGCTCACTGATTTATTTACTTCTCACAAAAATATGGTGTGAGTTGAATTACGTCTTCCCAAAAGAGTATGTTGGAGTCTTAAGCCAAGTACCTGAGAATGTCACCTTATTTGTAAATAGAGTCTTTAGAGAAGTGACTAAGTAAAAATAAGGTCATCAGAATGGTCCCTAATCTATATGACTGGTACCTTTACAAAAATGGGATATTGGAACACAGGGACAGACAGACACACAGAGAGGTGATATGAAGACTCACAGGAAAATGCCACGGGAAGATGAAGGCAAAGATTGGAGTGATACATTTAGAAGTCAAAGATGACCAGCAATCCACCAGAAGCCAAGAGAGACATAGAAAACATTCTCCCTCACGGTCCTCAGGAGGAACCAACACTGTCAACATCTTGATTTTGGACTTCTAGCCTCCAGAATTGAGGCAACACATTTCTGTTGTTTACTTTTAGGTACTTTGTTATGGCAGCCCTAGGAAGTTAATATATTCTATGAGGGAGGTGCTATTATTTATTCCTATTTTGCAGATGAAGAAAGTGAGGCACAGAGGAATTAAGGCATTTACCTAGCTGATAAGTGTTTCAAATCCAAGCACTCTGACTCTGGTATTTATACTTTAGTCCATTAGGCTAAACTGCCTCTTATCTCTTCTCTAATTAAGGACCTTCCCTTTCTTAGTCCTTTTGACTCACTTTTCACTGCTTTGCCAGGCAACAATGCACACATCACTTTCTCTGTAGTCTCCTTGTCTCCCACTGAGCACTGTGGCCTTGACTTGCCCAGAGCTGCACAGTGGTCTATGGTGTGGGCAGGAGAAAGCCACCCACTGTGCCATATCACACTCTGTTGGAGGCTTTCTAAAGTAGCACTGCCTGAGCCCCAGGTTTGGCAGAGGTTTTAGGGAAGCACCACTTTAGGATTTTAATTCCAGCTCTTGTTCCCAAGCATCTAGACATGAATCAATGGGGACAGGGCATACAATGAGGACAAATAAGAATACTGGTTCACATTAAAGTCTTGATTTCTTCTAATGCTGTTGACTGAGCTATAACTGGATAGCACACATGTACGTGTGTACATGGAGAAAAATACACACCTGTTTGTTGAGCGAGAGATGTTCATGAGAGAGGGACAACAAGAGCTAGCTATTCATGATAAAAAGACTTTGTTGGGTATTAGCATGTTTATTTAAAATTATGGCAAGTACTCATGGAGATGTGTATAAAGATAGTCACTAAAGTGTTAATGGTGATCACTGCAGAGTCATAGAATTTCAGGTGAATTTTGTTTTCTACATTTCTCTGCGACAAAGGGTAATTGTCATATTTCTTGTAATAATGGTGGCTTCCATAAAGAGCACAGACATGTTAGAAGATACTGTTGTTTCCTTTATACTGGATTCATAAATTGGCTTGACTAGAAGCTTTTTGAATCTCCTCTACTTTCTTTCTGTAACGTATAATATTTATTTTTTAAAAAATCATCTTGACCATCAGAAGTGTGATGTACAAGATCAGTGCTTAAAAGGGATTTGAAGAGATGACGATAAATGAATCATCAGATAAAGAAAACGGAGATGCTCTTAAAAAATCACATGGTTAGGCTCTTTCCTATCTCTTTCATTTGGACAAGCTGAATGACTATGACACAGAGTAAAAATTCCTCATCCCTCCCTCATTCATTTATGTTTGACCACATGGATCATAGTAACTAAGGCAGTCTGTCCAGGAACCTCAGCCCATATTCCTGGGCAACACGCACCAGTCTTGCAGACAATGAATACTGGCAGGTTGTCATCAAAATAATAAGCCCATGGTCCAAAGGGAATGGAGTTGATGCTTTTAATAAACTGTTATGGTACTGTTTTGTACAGTGAAACCTCTAATATCTAAAAACCGTCATGTTGTAAATATTCCTCCACTTGGTATCTAGAGTTAGAGCATTCCTCATATCTATTTGGCTTTCAAGGTCAGTGAATTTTGTAGAATCCTTTGCCAGGTAACTGCTGTGATATGAGTAAAGCTGTGCAAAAAGAGAACTCATCCAGCTAGTTATTGAATAAGATTTTTTTAGTGAAATGTGTACTGATGGGAAAGAAGACAGGCAAACATAAAGGGTGAATAATAAACTAATGAAAAGAACTATTATTTTATTCAGGTCAAGGGAAATAGTAATCTATTTCTTTTCAAGACAAACTTTCAAAAGAGAAAGAAGATGGAAATTTAACTCCATTGAGAGAGAAAATAAGTAAAGCATTTCCAAGGAAAAAGAATTTTATGTATGGATATAACCAAACAGAAATAAACACTTGAACTAATTTTTGTTTTCAAATTCAGAAGGGTTAGAACAATGATACAAAACAAAAAATGTATAAAATAAATTTAACTAAATTTTTCTTAGGTTATATTAAATACCTCTTTCAAAATACCCAGCTACACCAAAATAAGTTTCAAAACTTAATTTTCAAAATAAGTTTTGAAAATAAGTTTCAAAATGCCAAGTTTTTAAGGAAAGTAAGTTATTGTTAAAGGGAACAATAAAAGCCATTTCTATAACAATTCCCTGCTCTACCCAATTTCCTCCAAAAACAAAAAAGGAGTCTGGTGCTTAGGGATGATAAAAGCTCAACATGTTAAATGAGGAATTGCATTTAATGTATTTCATTAAGTGAAATTTGTTTTTCATCAGAGTTGTCCAAGAATCTCTCTGATCCTTGTTTCGAAGTTTAAAGTACTCACCAAGATTTTGCAAACTGCCTAGCTGCTTAGATTCCTGTGTCTTCTCTGCCTCAAAACTTTTCCTTCCCCATTGTCTGTCTACCTTGTATATTCCCAGATATGAAACAACCCTTTCTTCATCACACACACACACACACACACACACACACACACACACACACACACACACACTGCTGCTCGTAGATGCCTCATGCTTTAGTAAAAATGTAGTTAGTGCTCATGAAGGTGGTATTTATGAGGTAGAAAAGAGTAACTTTGAAGTAAACCTTTGGCACTCAGATTTTAAAATGTTTTTGACAATCCTCACAAGCAAATTTCTCTGGGTTTCTCACTGTGATTAGCTGAAGACTTGTTACCCACTTTCTTCTCATCTATGACCTCCCATTCATGGATCACTCCTGGGAACTTCAAGTTATTTTCCACTCTTTTAGGTAGAAGCATTCAGTTATTTTCAACTTCTATTTCTGACCTCTGTTCCTGGGCAATTTCACTTAAGCTCTGTCCATTGAGTATAGAAGATAAGGACTTTCAACTTACTGTCTCCCAATTTAGAAAGTGGGAGTGGCTATAAATCTAAAGATAAAATGTCTTCTCTGCTCTTTAAATTTGCCAACCAAGTTTCACATTAGTATGAATTGGAAATCCATCCCTTATCCCCATGGTTTTTAAAATAGGAAAATAGAACTTTGAATCCTCTCAATTCCACAACTTTGAGAAGATATTATAAATAGCACCTTCTCCCCTATTCCATTTCCTTGGAAGCACTGCTTGCAGCAGACATGTTGGGTTTTTAGAAAAGGTTAGGGCGGGGGTGGCACGCAGAGCAATTATTTCGGCATGTGGAGCTGTGAATACCACTTAAAAAGCTATTGTTTATGCTCTTATAGACATAAAAATAATCGATACCTCTATCTCACTCGTTGGGTTGGCACTCGAGTCAAGCGAGTATACTCTTATTTCATAAACTTTGGCACTCAGTCGCCAAAAGGTTCGCCACCCTGGGGGCTTTGGGCCATGATTGAGGGTTGGGGTGAGTAGAAAGGGGTGGTATGGATAAAAGTGGGAGTGATGGCCCATTCTCTCTTTTTTTCTAATCTAAATCAATGCTTACTACATATTTCAGTTGCTGATATTTATTGGTGCCCTTAAAACTGAAAACTAATTACTCAGAAAAATTCTATTAAATTTATTTTTACTTTAATTGAGGGCTGTATGAAAAAAAAATCCAACCATAAATGCCTCTATTTTTTATATTACATGGCTGGATACTTTCTGGACAGCTGTCATATAACAGATTTGTTTTTTGAATCTATCTAAACCCATAATGAAAGTTATCATGCTCACTCCCTACCCAATAATAACAAAATCGGAGAAGCTAAAGAAAATACAACAAAACTAAAAATACTCTTATCATATTATCCATTAGTTATACTCCTTGATATTTACTCAAAAGAGTTGAAACAAGTCCACACAAAAATCTGCACATAGATGTTCATAACAGCTTTATTCATAATTATCAGAAATTAGAGACAACCAAGATGTTCTTTAGTAGGTGAATAGATAAACTGTACTCCATCCAGATGATAGAGTATTATTCAGCACTAAAAAGAAAAAATGACTTAGCCATGAGAAGACATGGAGGAGCCTTAAACACACATTACTACAGGTAAGTAAAAGAAGCCAATGAGGGAAGTCTACAGATTGTGTGGTTTCATCAACAGGACATTTTGAAAAAGGCAAAACGATAGAGACAATAAGAAAACCAATGGTTGCCAGGGGTTGTGGAGGGGAAGGGGTGAGTTGGCTGAGCACACAGGATTTTTAGAGCAGTAAAAATATTCTACATATTATAATGATGGATACATGTCATTATACATTTATGCAAACCCATAGAATGTACAATAAACACCAAGAGAACCTAAGGTAAATTATGGACTTTGGGTGATTATGGTGTGTCAATGTAGGCTCACCCTTGGTGTAACAATGTTTCATTCTGGTGAGTGATGTTGATAATGGAGGAGGCTATGCATGTTTGGGGATAGGGATTGTATGGGAAAGATCTGTACCTTTCTTTCAATTTTATTGTAAACCTAAAACTGCTCTAAAAAATAAAGCCTTAAAAAATATAACTATGATACCATCATCATACCTAAAAAAAAAAAGAAAAGAAAAAAGGAAGGCAAGAGAGACATTTTAGATTTCTCTTTTTAGTTAGCAATGGCCCAAGTGAAAAGAGAATTATTAAAATATTTCAGTACAGTGTTTATTATAGTACACGTTATAATATATTGTCTCTGACCATTCTCTATTGTTAGAGTTGTGTTCCAGTGGACTCGGTTTGCTTTGTAAGAACTCAGGTATTATACAATGTAGCTGTTCATTTTCATCATTCTTTGTGTTCAGTGTCTCTTAGTTTGAATCTCCAGAGCCCTTCATTGTGTGTTCTTAGGCAAGGCACTTCTATTTGTGCTTCAGACTCCAATTCTGTAAAATGGGGATAATAATAGTTAACAAATGATTGTTGTGAAGGGTAAAAGATAAAATATGTGTAAAACACTTAGAGAAGCGTTTGATACAAGGTAAGTACTCAATAAAGTAAGGTGGTATAATTTCTTACACAAACACTTCAATAGAATATTTGTCACAGCTCATATGACCAATTTCCCACTTGAAGACAAAACACCAGAATCCAAGGAAAGGAGTTGTGGTTTGCATTCATAACCAAAGGTGTTTAGTATGCATATATGAACAGTGAAGCTAATAACTGTAATTTATCGAGCCTTTTCTCCCTGCTAGTTACTATGTTGGATATTTTACACATATTCACTCCTATAATTTCATTCACACAATAATCCAGGGAGGTTTGTGATTCCTTATTTTATAAAGAATACACTGAGATTTAGAAAATATGCATCACACTCAGAATCACACAATTTATCCATTGCAAGCCTGTGTAAGAACTCGGGTGTTTCTTATTCTAAATCCTGCTCTCACAACTATTCCTCAGGGTCACATGTACGGTAGTCCACACAGAGAGGTCATCTCCTTTCCCAGCTTCAATTTCTTGAATGTTATATCAGCTTCACTGGTGTGGAAAATGAGAATCCTGAGGTCTCCCTTAAACATCAGAATCAGGACACTAAACTGTGAGCAAGAACTTTGTTCTTTACGTAAGACATCAGGCTGTTTTGGTGGTAGGTCTGTTTAAGCTTCTTTCTTAAAATATTTTGAATACAACTGAAAGGAACAAAGAAACAAAGACTCATGGACACAGTCAATAGTTTAGCGCAGGGGTTCCCAACCTTTTTATACCCTAGGGCAAATTCTAAAATATCGGTAGGGCGGCGGACACCAGCTATTTCTAAGGATATTTATTATTGAACAAGAATAAAAAATAATAAACAAAAATAATTTTAAAATAATAAATTTATTGTACAAATTATATACACACAAAGAAACATATATACAAAACGTAATACAAAGTAAATAAAAAACACGTATAATAAAATCATTTAAAAAAACTTAAAAGAAAACATAAAAAAAAACAATCTGTCAGTGTGATCTTTGGCATTGCATTTCATTGGCCAGTGCCTCATAATTAGGAGAGTATGACGACAACCCTGTTAGCAAACAGTTATTAAGATGCTCATCGGTAAGTCGAGATCTATATCGTGATTTTATTAAATTCATGTTTGAAAACAAAGATTCGCATAAATACGTTGACCCGAAAAACGATTTGATTTTATATGCAGCTTTTTTTAAAAATGGGAACCTTTCTTTGTCGACTATGTTTCATAAGTCCTCTGATATTAAGGATTTTAGCAAAATATCGTTCTTAAGGTTCAAAATTTCTAACTCTAGTTCTTCTGCTTTCCCCTGAACAAGGTCTGCAATACCTGTGGCTAGTTCTATTCCATTTATTTGGCAAGTAAAAGGACTGATACAGAAGGAGACAATTGGCTCGATATTTGTAAACTGCAGAAATCTCTCTTCAAACTGTTTTTGAAGCACTTGCAGGGTCTCAATAAATAGTGACACATTTAATTCATTGTTACCTAGCATTTTCCTCATATATGGAAAGTGCACGAGAGACTTGATATGCAGATGTGATATCAACAAAGTCAATTTCGCTTTCAATGCGTTTACAGAGCTTATCATTTCAGCTATATTTTTGTCTTTTCCCTGCAACTCCAAATTGAAAGAATCTAATTTTTCCATGGTGTCCGCAAGAAAACCCAAATCCACCAGCCAGCAAGAGTCTGTTAGTTCATCATAATTTTTATTTTTATCATGTATAAATGTTTTTATTTCTTCAATTAAGTTCACAAATCTTGTAAGAACTTTACCTTTACTGAGCCAACGTACTTCAGTATGCAGGATGAGATCGTGTTCTTTATCTTCAGTATCTTCTAACAGGGCCTTGAAAAGTCGGTGTTGCAATGGAGCTGCTCAAACAGAGTTGATTATCTTTGTGACTATTTTCATAACATG
>PVKE010050929.1:0-10801 GCA_004027555.1 Craseonycteris thonglongyai
AAAAAATGCTCCACTTCACTAGCAATTAGGAGATGCAAATAAAAACCACAATGAGATACCATCTTACACCTGTTAGAATGGCTATAATCAACAAGACAAGGGATAACAAGTGCTGGAGAGGCTGTGGAGAAAAAGGAACCCTCATACACTGCTGGTGGGAATGTAAACTGGTACAACCACTATGGAAGGCTCTATGGAGATTCCTCAAAAAATTAGAAATGGAATTACCATATGACCCAACCATTCCTTTACTGGGCATCTACCCATAAAACGTGAAAACCTTAATCTTTAAAGATGTTTGTACCTGCATGTTCATCGCAGCACTGTTCACAGTGGCCAGAACATGGAAGCAATCAAAATGCCCTTCGATAGATGACTGAATAAAGAAGATGTGGTACATTTACATAATGGAATACTACTCAGCGATAAGAAATGATGAAATACAGTCATTTGTGACAACATGGATAGACCTAGAGACCATCTTATTAAGTGAAATAAGTCAGACTGAAAGAATCAGAAAATATATGACCTCACTTATAGGTGGAATATAAAACTGAAAGTTACAAAGACACAGAAACCTATGGACACACTCAATAGCTTGGTGATTGCCAGACGGAAGGGGAGGAGGGAGGGAGGAGAGTGGGAAGGGAGGTGGGCGAGGGCACTAGCATTATGGACACACTCAATAGTTTGGTGTTTACCTAGAGAGGAGGGAGGAGGGGCGACGGAGAGTTGTGGGGGGAGGTGGGATTGGGCACAGGATATATGGTAGTGGAAAGGGAGCTGATTCTGGGTGGTGGGCACATAATTGGATGCATGGGTGATGTGATGTGGACTTGTACATCTGGAAACTATCTAATTGTTACCAACCAATGCCACTCCATTAAATTTAACATTAAATATATAACAATAAATAAATGGGAGAAGCCGGGCTGGCTCAGTGGGTTAGGCGCTCACTTTGCAGTGCTGGGGACTGGGGATCGAATCCCGGTCCCGGCCCGTGTGGAACCATGTGCTGAGCTGGGAGCTCCCCCAGTTCAGTTCTTTCTCTGTCTCTGTCTCTGTGTCTCTCTGTTTCTCTGTCAAAAAGCAATAAAAATAAATAAATAAATATTTTAAAATAAATAAATAAAAAGAGAAAGCAACAATAAAAAAAAACAAACCTAGACTGAACTTAACCCAAAATAGTTCTCAGTATATCACATCTCGCTGAATCAGGCAGTTAGACAGTAACCTTCATGAAAACAAGAACTTTTGTTCCCTGCTGTATCCCCAGTACCTAGAACAGTGTATTGAATTCTGTAGTTACTCAATAAATACTTGTGTGATTAATTAATTAATTTAATTGCTTTAAAAGTCATTATAGATTGACAAACATAGATGGACAAATGTGAAATACCAAGGTTATGGCTGTATTGAAAGCAAGACCATGCTTACATTGCAAAATGATTCTAAAAAATCATTGTTCTGCAGTGGTTTTAAGAGATTCTGGTGGTATAGCTACAGCTTGTCTCTGAAGTAGAAGCAGTTAGCTTTGTGTGGTTTTAAGGCTGATACCTTTATCCTTGTGGACCAGTTTGTAACATATTCTGTTCACAGATTAGGCCTCTGATACAGGCTGGGTGGCTAGCAAACTATTGCCATTAGGTTTTATTTTAAAGGGTAGTAGCTAAAACCTAGAAATCTAACCTGACTTGTCTATATCACATGAGAAACTAATGAAGAGTGGAGGAGCTTGAGTCTGGGTTAAGAGAAACACAATGCCAGGTCCTTGCACTGCTATGGTATTTACCCTGTTCTTAGAAAGTATTACAGTCTTGCAATTGTTCTTCATGATACTATCAGTTTCTACACAGGAGTCATAAGCTAGAAAATCTTCAACTTCCCAACTCATTTGGGAAAGGCCCTAATTTCTAGTAGCAGTAGTAGTCATAGTAGTCGTTGTCGTCGTTGTAGTCGTCGTAGTAGTAGTAGTAATAGTAGTAGAGATAGTAGTAGTAGTAGAAACAGCAGGTGCCAGTTACTGTTGTTATAATTGTATCAGTTTTAGTAGTAGAAGCAGTAGAGATAAAAGTACTTTTAGTAATATTAACAATATTGTCTAGCACTTAATGAGTGCTGAATACATGACATGAACAATGAAAACTGTATATGTGATATATCTTTTAGTACTCTTCTCCAATATATATATATATAAAAACAAAGTTATTATCTTCATTTTACAAATGATGAAACAGAGGCTCAGAGAAGTTGTCACTTAGCTTATCAGGGGTTAAGCCCTTGCCTGTCTAACTCTGAAGTTGAGACACTGAAGCAAAATAGAATGTTGCCTCCCCAGCATGATCCTGCTATCTGACCCATCTTTGTCATGGCCCATAAAAATAGCTAAAAGAAAAATCTGAAGAGCCATCACAGTCCAAACTTGAAGTGATTTCATTCTACTTCTAGCATTTTTATAATAATGGCTGCAAAGCAATTCAATCCTAGAGACAAAACACCTGTTTTAAGACCTCGAGTAAGTATGTTTTTCTGGAATATTCCCTTAGAAATGTTTTGTTTTTTTTTTTGAACATTCATTCAAACAAGATGAGGTCTGGACACCCACTGATGCCTTTCTTGATTGATTCTGTACCAAGTATGACATGCTCATGCTGCATGTGTTTTGAGTTAGGTGAAAGCATTATGAATGCTGAGGACACTGAGCAAGCTTTTCAGAGCTGTTTCTAGAAGTATACTAGCAGGTTTACTGAGGAAATGACAGCTCTCGGGTGACAGGGCTTTGAACACTGGCTGGCTCACCCCAGAATTTCCATTGAGGAGGCAGCGAGGGTCTGACAGCTAGGTCATTTGTGTTCTTCTAACCTTGTCTTTGTCTTCTGTCTGGACATTTTCTGGGTTTTAGAGCAGGTTTTGGAAACACACAATGGAATTCTTTTGCCTTATGTCTTAAGAGTTCCAAGAGCTCTAAGCATAAAAAACAGGCTCAGAGTTGCAATAGCCTTACATTCTTGCTACAAGTTACCTGAGCTCTACCTGTTGCACCATGAAATCATTAGGAATTTAATTAATGTCATTGGCAGGTGCTTCAGTGCACATAATTCTATGGGAAAAAAACTAAACTAAACTAAAATTCCAGACAGTTTTACAGCTTTGGCAGGATGGAAGTATACTATACTCCATGGGTAGATTGAATGTCACTTCTTGATCTGTGTTTTTCGACAATGACTACAGAACTCATCATCAAAGCTTCAATATGGCCAAGTACATGTGTACATGTAAATAATGGAAACATGACTACAGTAAGAAGCTAAGGTGGGTAATGATGGAGGAGACATTAAAACCTAAGGGAAGTCCCTGAAATCCCAACAACTGTGAGATGAATCACATGAAGCTAGAGAGCAAAAAGCAACAGAAAAGTGTTCAGCTGACATAGGAATATAAGAAAATAAGCAAATAAGATAAAATCTTATGTTGTGGTCAAGGGTAAAGCTACAGATGTCAGGTCTGCTTTAACATCTAAACTAGGAGATAAAATATATGATGGGAGTGTTTTAGAGTTAGGTGGAAATATAATAAGATCATCTTTTCTTAGTCCATCATGAACTCCTGAAATTTTCCCCAATAATTCCAATATATCCTGCAAACTGGTGTTATCCCTTCTTCATCCATCTCAATGCAAAATGCACTTGAACCACCATAAAATAAAATGATTGCCTCCTCATAAACTTGCCCTAATACCACTGATGGAAAGAAAAACTAAGCTAAAGTTTGCTGTAGAAATTTATTGATTAAATTTGAAAATGTTTAGAGGAAATGGACCACATAATAGGTTATTACAATATTTAAAATAAGAAGTCATGAAGACCTAGATGAGGTTGGTATTAGTAAGCATTAAGATGAGTTGGTATATAAAAAGGAATTTCTGGTTAGGAGGAAGATTATGAAGGAATATCCACAAGATTTGGCAACTGACTTGATTTAGCAGAGCAATGTAAAAATCAGAGATATAGACAAAGTTATTAGTCTTAGTGATTGGGAAAATAAAAATTATGGTGCCAGTAATAAGAACAGTGAATTTAGGAGAAGAAAAATTCTCAGAGAGAAGATAAATAAGTTTGAAGTGGCATATGAAGAAATAGAGAAAGATATTTGTAATCTTAGTCTCATACTCATGAAACATTTAAGCTGGAGATAAAAAATCAGGCAGGCATAATTTTTCTGCTTATTACCTAACTCCAAACCTTCTGACTCCCCAGTCCCTACAAGAAAGGCAATACACAATTAATATTTAAATTTTCCTTTCTTCTCTCTGCTTTCTGCTGCTATTTTTTCCAACTGCCAAAATTTTGTGCCCTCTAATTATCTCTAAAACCTTACAGTAGAGAAACCTAGTTGACCTCTGTCTGTTCCAAAAATTTACTGTAAATGTCGTTTTAGAAATGTTTCTTTATATTCCCAAGCACACATCATTTATAATCAATAAGTAATCAAATATTATATTTATAGAAAATTTAAATTGCTTTGAAAATTACTTATGCCAATAAAAATTACTATACCTGAGAAAAAACTAAAAAGGAAAGATCAGGTGAGTGCTACAGCATTATAGCAACCACATTTTCTGAAGATAAAAATGGGCAATTTTTCTGATGGAAAAATTTGATTTTCTGAAATTTTCTGTGGTCAAATGAAGCAATTTATGACATGCAATTAAAATGGTGAAACCTTTGCAATTCCCAGGATACTTTTGTTGTTTCTATTAACAACATGACAACATATTTACATTGAGAAATCTAGGAAGTACATAGAATGGAATATTAATAATACAATTCATACTTAATATTTTCACACCCTAAATTTGTTTTATTTATTTTATATTTTATAACTTTCTATTTAGGATGCTTGAAAGTCTTGGTATTTGCTCCCTTTCTAAAAAACTTTTGGGACCCAAAAGTATTGAAAGTCAGAGTGAGAAGGTACCTTGAAGATCAATTAATCCTACCATTATTTTAATATAAAAACTGGAGGTCAAAATTACTTGTACAAGGTCACACATTAAGTCAATGGCAGAACTGGGACTAGAATCTGACCTCCCAAACAACATTTTCCTAAACACCAAGCCTCATTTTTGGCAACAGTCTTTCCTCTCTTTCTTACATGTCACCCCCACTCTTTGCCTTGGGAATCCCTGGGGAATCGGCACCATTGCTAAGAGGGCACAGTAAAAAAGTTTAGAAAATCTAATGCCTGTCATTTTAAAAATTGGTCGAGGTAAAACAACAGCAACCTCTTCCCTTTTCCCCTTCTCAGGTGGAACACTCACACTTAGAGTTGAATAGGACATCAAGGGAAAACATAGGTGTAACTTGTATACCTGATATCCACAGAATTACATTCTCAGATGATTACAGGTTGAGAAACTTGCACATACCCAGACTACTGGAATGTCAGCACATTTTTGCTTTCCAAGCTCCTTTCAAAATTGTTGAAAGGGGTAATACTTTTACTTAGAAATAAAAATTCAATATTGGAAGTAAATTTATTTATGGTTATACCACATTTCTTGAGGTTTGTTCAACCCCTCCATATGGTTAAAGCAGAATAATATTACTGGAGATCAAAGATGGCAGCATGAGAGGAGAACGCTGACAACTGCCTGGGAAGGGCCTTGTGAACAGAGGGGAATCCACAGGGGAAACCCTGAGAAGCAACCTCAACTAAGAGAATCACACAACGCAGAACAACACCCAAAGGTTAGAGAAAAAAAGGGGAAAGCGGGAAAGGGAAAGGTAAACAGCGGTTCGGGGACAGAGAATTGGAGCTCGGCCTGGGGCTGGCAAAAACAAAGCGGGGTTGGGGGACTATGATCAAAGTGGAGCTGTATCAAGGGAGGTCTGGAAGCCGAGACCTAGGGAGCATGGAAGCCCCACAAGACTGTGGACAATTTAACACCCGAACTCAAAGGACAGCACACAGTGCCCTAATAAGATCACAGAGCCTAAAGTGGAAAAAGGACTGTGGAGCAGGGCGACTGCACTTTCTGACAGGCAGGGTGAGAGCAGGGCACCAGCTCACAACAGCTCAGCACCCCTGATTTACGGAGGAGATTGACTGTGAGGGAGCGCCTGCTGAAGACAGGCTCTTGGAGTGAGGGCTAGGGCTTGAATGGGCATAGCTGCATTAGACATGCTTAGAGTGAATACTGCAGTCTCAGTAGAGCCGGGAGCATAGAGCGGCTGCCGCCTGAAATAAGACCAGTGCGCACAGGGCTTTCAGTGCTCTGCCCATTGAGCCGCTGTGGCACCGCTGCGTGCACGCACCCGGGCTTTCAGCACCCCGCCCACCAGTCCACCGCGGCGCTACTGCCAGCACACAACTGGGCTTTCGGCGCCCCCCCACTGGGCGGCCGCGACACAGCTGCTTGCTTGCCAGCGTATAATAAGGCTTTTGGTGCCCCGCTCACCAGGCCGCTGCAGCACCACTACCAGCACACAAGTGTGCAACTGGGCTTTTGGCGCCCCGCCCACTGATCCTCTGCGCATCATTGCGTGCATGCATCCGGGCTTTCGGCACCTCACACACCAGGCCAGCGAGGCACCACTGCCTGCTTGCCAGCGCGCTACCGGACTTTTGGCGCCCTGTTCACCAGCCCGCTGCAGCGCCGCTGCCTGCGCACAGGACCGGCTTTTGGTGCCCTGCCCACCGGGCCTATGCGGCACTGCTGCCTGCTCACGAGCGCAAATGGGCTTTTGGAGCCCCGCCCGCCGGGCCTCAGGGGTGCTGCAACCTGAGAGTGCAACTGGACTGCCGACCGGTGTCATTGCCTGTGCGCAGGACTGCACAGCCGACTGGGGCCTCTGCCAAGCCCCAGCCCATCCAAGTGCTGCCCTGTGGGCATGGCTTACAGATATGATTGAAGCAGGGGCAGCTGGGCAGAGGAGAGAAAGACCAGAGCTCATGCGCCCCGCCCGCACAGAAACACCAGCCGCCATGCTGAAAAAGGAATCTGTTATTGTGTCTCAGGCCTGTTCTAGCTCCTACTCACATGCCTCCACCCCTGGCCACACCTTTACTACCCTGCAATCTAACAGCTAAGACAGCAACCTGAAGTGCCCCAGGATACAGAAGCTGTCTGCTTCCCCCAACCCTCTCCCAAAATCTCCTTCTCCCACAACTGAGCCCAAAATAAAAACTAAAGAGAAGCCCATCTGATAGGCAAACCCCCAGAGGGAAAACAGACTCATGCATATAGCAAAAAGAACCACATCAAACAGAATGCACACCTCAGAATCCAAAGCAACTCTAGAAGATCGGGGCAGTCTTTAGTAAAGGACCTTGCACACTTCGAATCAAATCTAAGTGAAACAGAATTCAGGGCTGCATTAATAAAGACACTCAGAGAGCTCACTCAATGCTGGCAAAGTACACAGACACAGTTAAATGACCTCAACAAGAAATTTTCTGAGCAAAATGAGAACTTTACCAACAAAATTGAGAAGCTAGAGCAGAATCAAAAGGAACTCTTTGAAATGAAAGGCATCATGGGAGAGCTGAAAAAAGAACTGACCAGCATAAGAAAGAGGGCTGACCAACTAGAGGAAAGGATGAGGGCAATTGAAGATACAAACATGGAAATGTCACAGAGGGAAGAGGAAAGGGAAAGGAAAATCAAGAGAAATGAAAGAGCTCTACAAGAACTCACTGACTCCAACAGAAAGAACAAAATTAGAATAATAGGGGTACCAGAAGGAAGCGAGATGAAATCTTCTCAGAGTCTACCAGAACAAATAGTGGATGAAACTTTCCCTAATCTGTGGAAGGAATTACAGCCCCAAATCCAAGAGGAAAGCAGAAGCCCTAACTACCTAGATCCTAGCAGATCTTCTCCAAGGCACATTGTTCTGAGGATGACAAAAATCAATAACAAAGAAAAAATCCTCAAGGCTGCCAGGGAAAAACAAAACATAACTTTCAGAGGAAACACTATCAGGCTGTCACCAGATTTCTCAGCAGAAACTCTGCAAGCCAGGAAGGACTGGAGCCCAGTCTTCAAAACATTAAAAGAGAGAAATTTCCAGCCAAGAATTAACTATCCAGCAAAATTAACATTTAGATATGAAGGAGGAATTAAGGCCTTTACATATATACAGAAGCTGAGGGAACTCTCCAGCTCAAAACCGGCTCTCCAAGAAATACTAAAGGAGGCTATCAGACCTGAATCCAGAAATCAAAATAAATGGAGAAAACTTGGGACAACAAAAAAATAAAAAAAATAAAAAAATGGATACAGGATATCCTCATATATCAATCATTACCCTGAATGTAAATGGACTGAATTCACCAATAAAGAGGCACAGAGTAGCAGACTGGATTGAAAAACAAAATCCAAGCATATGCTGCCTACAAGAGACACACCACAGCCACAGGGACAAACACAGACTCAGAGTAAAAGGATAGAAAATAATACTCCAGGCAAATGGCAGTCAGAGAAAAGCTGGAGTGCCAATACTGATTGCTGATGAAAAAGACATCAGGATAAAAAAAAATAATAAGACATAAAGATGGACATGACATCTTGATAAAAAGGACAATACAACAAGAAAACATCACACTCATCAATATATATGCTCCCAATCAGGAAGCACCAACATTTATAAAGCAACTACAAACAGATCTAAAAGGAGAATTTGACAAAAATACAATTATAGTAGGGGAATTAAACACCCCCCCTGACAACATTGGACAGATCATCCAAGCAGAAACTAAATAAAGAGATTGCAGCTTTAAATGATACATTGCAGGAAATAGTCATAATTGATATTTACAGGTCATTCCATCCTTCAACAAAGGGCTATACATTTTACTCTAGTGCAAATGGAACATTTTCAAGGATAGACCATATCCTGGGACTGAAATCCAACCTCACCAAATTTAAGGGCATCCAAATCATACCAAGTGTATTCTCAGACCACAAAGCGTTGAAACTTGAGATTAATTGTAAAAGATCAAGTGCAGAGAGAACCACATATACATGGAGATTGAACAACGTGCTATTGAAAAATGACTGGGTCAAAGAGGAAATATAACAAGAGATTTAAAAAATTGTAGAAACGAATGACAATGAAAACACGATGTACCAAAATTTCTGGGACACAGCAAAAGCAGTATTAAGAGAGAAATTTATATCATTACAGGCCTATATCAAGAAACAAGAAATACTACCAGTAAACACCCTCACATCTCATCTTATAGAGCTAGAAAAAGAAGAACAGCGGTCCCCCAGAGCCAGCAGAAGAAAATAATTAATAAAAATCAAAGCAGAACTTAATGAAATTCAGAATAGAAAACAATAGATAAAATTAATGCCACAAAGAGCTGGTTCTTTGAAACACTCAATAAAATTGACAAACCACTGGCTAGGCTCACCAAACGACAAAGAGAAAAATCTCATATTTCCAGAATACGGGACGAAGGGGAGAGATTACAACTGATGCTGCAGAAATACAAACAATCATAAGAGATTATTATGAAAGACTCTATGCCAACAAATTTGACAACCTAGAGGAAATGGACAAATTTCTAGAAACATATAGTTTACCTAAACTGAACCAAGAAGATTTGGATAACCTAAATAGACCAATCAGCAGTACAGAACTTGAAACAATTATCCAAAAATTGCCCAAAGACAAAGGGCCTGGAACAGATGGCTTTCCCAATGAATTCTACGAGTCCTTCAAAGAAGAACTAACGCCTATCCTCCTTAAACTACTCCAGAAAATTCAAGAGGAGGCAGTACTACCCAACTCTTTCTATGAAGCTAATATCACCCTAATACCAAAACCTGGGAAAGACAATACCAGAAAGGAAAACTATAGGCCAAACTCACTGATGAACACTGATGCAAAAATCTTTAATAAAATTTTAGCTAACAGAATACAACAATGCATTAAAAAGTTTTTTCACCATGACCAAGTGGGATTCATCCCAGGGGCACAAGGATGGTTCAACATATGCAAATCAATCAATGCAATCCAGCACATAAACCATACAAAGGATAAAAACCACATGATTATCTCAATCGATGCAGAAAAAGCATTTGACAAGATACAACACCCATTTATGATAAAAACACTGAATAAAATGGGAATTGAAGGGAAGTACCTCAACTTAATTAAGGCCATATATGACAAACCTTCAGAAAATATTATACTGAGTGGGGAAAAGCTGAAGCCTATTTTCCTAAAATCAGGAACAAGACAGGGATGCCCCCTGTCACCACTGCTCTTCAACATAGTACTAGAAGTTCTAGCCAGAGCACTCAGACAAGAGAAAGGAATAAAAGGTATTAGAATCGGGAGAGAAGAAGTGAAACTGTCACTCTTTGCAGATGACATGATCCTGTATATAGAAGACTCTAAAGACTCTATCAGAAATCTATTACAAATAATAGACAAATACAGTAGAGTCACAGGATACAAAATCAATGTCTCAAAATCAACTGCATTTTTGTATGCCAACAGTGAAACCTCAGAAAGAAAGATGAGAAGATCCATTCCCTTTGCCATTGGAAACAAAAAAATGAAATACCTAGGAATATATCTAAAAGAATGTGAAGGTCTTATACACTGAAAACTATAAGACACTCTTAAAAGAAATTAAATAGGACACAAAGAAATGGAAAGACAATCTATGTTCATGGATTGGAAGAATTAACATAGTTAAAATGGCCATACTCCCCAAAGCAATATACAGATTCAATGCCATTCCCATCAAAATCCCACAGTCATTCTTTCAAGAAATAGAT
>PVKE010050930.1:0-10800 GCA_004027555.1 Craseonycteris thonglongyai
GGGTGGGAACTGAACCAGGGTCCTCCTGAATGGGAGGAGAGAACCTATACCTCCATATTGGCAGTTACCAGTTACACTAAAGTTCAGCATATGGGGTTTGCACAGGCCAGAGGTGGGAATCAAACCCCGGACCCCGTGATTGTGAGGCAAGTGTTCAACTGCTAAGCTATCCTGGCGGCATCCTCACCTTTTTATTTTTTTGATAATGGCAAAACTGGAGAGATTTTACTGTAAGGAAAATTTAACTTGCCCCTATGAGTGTAATGCTTCAGCTTTGCTGATTATAAAATAAGTTTCCATCGCTAAATTATATACAGAATTTGTGCTATAACTATGTTTTTGTTTCAGAACATAATCTACTCTCAATGGAAAAATGGGCAGAAGGCAAAAATAGTTACCGAGTAAAGAAATAGAAAAGACCAAAAGACGAAGAAAAAAATAGCAATCATCCATATGTCTTTTTGGAATTAACTGAAGTTTATCTTTTTTAGGAAGTAAAAGCTTTATTCAAAAATGAAAACTGTCCCAAAGTGATAAGTTGTGAGTTTGCACACAATAGCAACTGGTATATCACTTTTCAGTCGGATACAGATGCACAAGAGGTGAGAAAAAAACTTTTCTGATTTCAGGTCCTGGTAGTAAAAGATGTAGTGGTATATTTCAGTTGAGAAAACAAGTTAACACAATTTTAAAGTTAACTTGTGGATTGGGAATCATGTGTTCTGTAGTTAATATTTCTAGTACATATTAGGCCTGTAATAAATATATAACTTCTTTCTGATTCTTGGAATTTTGATAAAATGATTTTACTCTTAATTTTTATCATGTGCTACTTAAAGATAAGTAATATTCCTTTGAAACAAAAACATCTAATAGCATTTTAAAACCACTCACTAATTTTTTTGAAATTCTTCACCTTGGAAGGCTGACCCATTTTTAAATTGATATGTAGTAACATTTTGGGTCTGTTTTGAATTTTGTACATTTTACCTACAGGAATCCACAGTGGGTAATCTGTAGTAAATGTGAACTGTAGCTGAGGTCTTAAATGTTTACTTTTCACTCCCTATAACCTGAATAATGGAATCACCTTCAGAATTTTTTATTGTTTAGTTTAGAGATAGTTCTAATACCAAGCTCTCTTGATAGAATGAAGATGGCTTTAATGAAATGTTTGAATACTCATGAAAATTGTTTTCTGCTTGGTTAACAGGCTTTTAAATACTTGAGAGAAGAAGTTAAAACATTTCAGGGCAAGCCAATCATGGTAAGAAACATTTGTAAGTAAGGCCAGCATGACACCAGGAAAGTTTTTGTTGTTTGTCTGTTTCAGAATTTAAAAAATGCCCTTGGCTATTTTATAAAACTCAATGATTTTAAAGAAATTTTTGGCTCATATGATGTGTTGTTTCAGAATTATCAGTTGATGGGACATTAAAATACCGGTACTTTCTATACAGTAATTCTTTCCAAAGGCAAAAGTTCAAACAGCATGAATTTTTAGTTAGATGCTGATTAACAACATGTAAGATAATCCCAGATCTCAAAATAAGGAGCAGAAATAATTTTTTATTAACAAGGTGAAAAACATTTGTCATTCTTTCAACCTCATCTCAGTTTCACTGCATCATCACATTAACATTCAACCATTTGGGAAACCTGGGAATTAATTGTCACTGATGACGCTTGCGCAAGCTCTACTTATCTGTCCCCAGATCCCATGAAATCTGCCTTCAAAACTTCTTTCACTCATTACTGGTGTTAGGCTTGAAAAAGTAGAGGAGCCCATTAACTGTTAGGCCTTCAGCTTTTTCCCTTGTACAGTCTTCTCCACATTACTACCATAGCTACCATCTAAAATAGAATACTGGGGAAGCTGGGATGGCTCAGTGGGTTAGGCGCTCACCTTGCAGCCCTGGGGACCGAGGACTGAATCCCGGCCCCGGCCCATGCGGACCCATATGCTGAACTGGGAAGTGCCCCCAGTTCAGTTCTTACCGGGGTGAGACCCTGGCCCAGTTCCTTGCCCTGTGCAGCCCCACTCCCACCTGTGGAATGAAACTATGTGGAAAAACCAATGATGTACAATTATGGAGACTGTTCTGGGCCCTCCCCCTTCTCTCTGTCTATGTATCTCTCTCTGTCAAAAACAATAAAAATAAATCTTAAAAATAAATAAATAAAATAGAATACCAAACGTGTACTTAATTTGACATGCTCCTCATTCCTGATATAATATAATAATAGTTATTTGTAAGTGCATTATTCTTACTGAGCTCTTACTGTATATCAGTTTCTGTACTACACTTTTTAAATGTATAAAATCATTTAAAGAACCTATAAAGTCTCATAAGAACTTAATAAGGTAGGTACTCTTGTTTTCTGTTTTACTGTTAAGAAAAGGGAGGCATGAGAGTCACCCAGTTTCATACAACTAGAAAGTAGAAGTACCAGGATGAGAGAAGCTTACATTTATTTAAAGGTTATATGTCAGTGTTCTAAAAACTTGACATACTTAAATCTCATTATTGCTGTTTGGTGGGTGGTGTTATTACTTTCCATACAGATGAAGCCATCTGCCAGTTCTCTTACTTCCTGTACCTATAATGTTCCTTCTCCTTATTATGTCCTTTCCCTGCCTGAGGCTATAAAAATGTTCTAGGTCTTCTAATAGTTTATGTTAATGTTTTATATGTTGACTTTAGAGCTTTGAAACACCTGGATTTAATTTGATATGTAGTATGTAGTATGAGATAGAGATCTAATATCATTTTTTCCCCCCATATATGGAAAGGTGATTGTCTCAGCACTTATTTGTGAAGTGGTCTGCCCTTCCACAAATTACTTGTAATATTGAATCAGTCAGATCTATTTTGGGTTCTCTATTCTGTCAGTCTCTACTCAGCCAACATCACTGTTTTCATTACCATTGTTTTATAATATCCTTACCTCTTTATGCAAGTTCTCCCTTGTTATTTTTTAGGATTGTCTTGGTTATTCTTATACCATTTCTTTTCCATATGAGTTTTAGAATGTATAATACCAACATCCAAACATCATATTAGAATAAATGACATTGCTTTTAAATTATTGCTTACATTGGGGACAATTGGCAGTTTTACCTTACATTGTTTAATATTGTGGTAATGTTTTTGTAATATATTTGTCTCTTAATTCAGGTCTGTTGTGTTTTATAATTACTTCCTTAAAATAATTTTATAATTTTTGTTGCCCTCCTCCCTTGGTATCTTAATGATTTAAAAAAATTATTGTATTCAACACCCTTTCCTAACTCCTTTGTTATGAGGGAAGGCTGATAAATTTTGCCTCCACTGTAATAATTTTTTGTTACATTAGACATGTCTGGACATAACCAGATCTGTGTAGTCACATGGTATCTCTGCTGCATCATTCTTGACATTGCACACACAGATGCTTATACTTTTTACTCAGTGCACACCAAAATGGAAGAGTGCTCTCATGCTCAGTTCAAACAGCATGCTGTTATGAATTCTTACGGTATTTGCGGGAAAAGTTAATTTATCAGCCCACTCTCGTATATCTAGTGGTTTGTTGGGTCTTTGAATATCTACCTGAGAGATCAAATCATCTACAAATAATTTTTATTTCAATTATTTCTGGTACCTCTCATTTCTTATAGCTTATTGCTTTTGCTGAGATATCAGGTATAGTGGTAATAAATATATATTTCATTATAAATGTGTTCCTTCTTTGCTATTTTTGTTTTCATTTATGGTTCTTTTGATTAGCTATCACATAGCAGTGTTCTTCCTATGAGATTCACAGATTCACATTAATTTTTATATTATTCATTGAAACCACATAACCTAGCATCCAGCAAAACCAGAAATCCTGGTGCAAGAGCCAGAAATCCTATAGTACAGATCTTTTAGCCTCAAGATCTTTTGATCTTTTGAGAGTGTCAAGTTATCTCTAAAGTCTTGGTTTGTGTCTTTGGAGTGTGCATGCTTTTCATTTCTGAAGTTCTGTGAGGCAAAAGCCATGATCTTGGACGTCAAAAAGATTAAGTGAATAATATTTGTTCACCTGTTTCTTCATATGTTGCTAATTTCATTAAGAGGCAGTGCTTCATCCTGCAGTTGACTTTTTATAACTAAGAACATTAAGTTTTATCTGGGTTTCATAAAGAGAATACATGTTATGCAGAATAAATACTTATTTCTCTCTATATATGTGTTATATATGCACTATTTCAGAACTTTAAATGTGGAATTAATACCTGCATATGCTAAGAAAGTCAAATATTAAATTTTTACTTAGTAAAAAATTATTTTTAGAGATTAAATCTATTGTTTGAGAGAAGGGAAGGGGTGTGGGGTGGGGGGTTAGGAAGGACCCAGAGCAGTCTCCATAGTTGTACATCATTAGTTGTGGCATAGTTTCATTCCACACATGTGGATGAATGTAGAGCCGCATGACAGGAACCAAACTGGGGACCTCCTGAGTGGGAGGCTAGAACCTTCACCGCCATCTTGGTGGCTACCAGTTGTGTTGCAGTTCTGCATGTGGGTTTGCATGGGCCGGAGCTATGATTCGATCCTGGGACCTCACGGTTGGAAGGCAAGCTCTAAACCTGCTGAACTATCCCGGCATCCCCTAATTAATTTTAATGAAATAAATCTTCCTCTCCCAGATTCCTTCAGTCCTTTTTCCCAGAAGTGATGAGAGTGGTTTTTTCTGTGTCCATCTGGGAATGTTGCCTGTCTGCATAAATGGGAATGTATAATAGACAATTTTCTGCTCCTTTCACTTAATAGAGGTTCAGGATTTTTTCATTTATCATTGTTTCAAGTATACATACAATGTTCATTGTGCATCGTGATTTAATTATTTCTCTCCATGTACATTTTTTCATTATTTACAAATAATTGCAGTGAACATCATTTTTATGCTTTCACTAAAAATTTTTTATTGTGGGAATGCCAGGATAATTCATTGGTTGAGTGCTTGCCTTGCAATTGCAAGGACCAGGGTTTGATCTCCAAACCCCATATGCTGAACCTCTGGCACAACTGGACCTCCAGGATGACAGTGAATGTTTTCATCTCCTTTTCAGGAGGCTCCGGTTTGGTTCCCATCCCATGCAGCCCCACATCCCCCGTGTGGAATGAAACAATGCCACAACTAATGATGTACAACTATGGAGACTGCTCTGGGCCCTTCCCCTTCTCTCTCTCCCCATGCAGCTCCCACCTTCTGTCAAACAAAATAAATAAAAGTAAATTTAAAAAATTTTATTGTGAAATATACATGCATGCAATTTACCATTTTTGAGCATACAACTCAGGGGCATTTAGTAAATTCACATTACTGTGCACTCCTCACGAGTATTTATTTCCAGAACTTTTGCATCATCCAAAATAGAGAATCTGTACCTATGAAACAATAATTTTCCATTCTCCTGGCCCATAGTAACTTCTAGTTTCTGTCTTTATGAATTTGCCTATTTAGGTATTGCATACAGGTGCAGTCATGCAATATTTTTTAAATTGTATCTGGCTTATTTCACTTAGCATAATGTTTTCAAGGTTAGTTCATGTTGTAGTGTGTATGAGAATTTCATACTTTTTATTGGGTTGTTTTTACCCTTTGTGAATAGTGCTGTACAGCTATCTGAGCCTGTGCTTTCAATTCTTTGGCATTACTGGCTAACATAATTCTATTCACTTATATAGAAAATGAACAGGAAAAGATAGTTTAATGGAATAAAAAAAAGGAAATATATCTACATAATTTTCAGAACTGCATAATTATTTTTCTACAAAATCACACACTTCAATACACTGCTGTGATCTTAATGAAGCTGATCACTTGCAAGTCATAGGCCTTCCACTTTGTGGTCTGTCACTTAAATCTGCTTGCCTCACTTCTTTATCCTTGAACTACCTTATTCAGTGTCTTAACTGTACTCACATCAACACGCTGATCACCATAAACAGCTTGCATTCATCTGTGAATTTGAATTGGAGGAACTTTTACCACTATTTAGAATTCAATAACAGCATGTTGTTTGAACAGAACATTTGAACACTCTTCCATTTTGATTTGCACTGGGTAAAAAATGTAAGCATCTGTGTGTGTAAGGTCAAGAATGAGGGAGGGGAGATATCATGTGACTATGTAGAACTAATGAAAAAAAAATATTACAGTGGAGGCAAAATTTATCAGCTTGTCCTCAAACGTTTAACATTTTGAAGAGCATGAAACTTTCCCTCAGCAGCTGCACAATTTTACATTCCCAGCAATGCAGGAGGAATCAAATTTTTCCATATCCTTAGCAACACTTACTATCTGCTTTTTTGGTAAAGCCATCCTAATGGGTATAAACTGCCATCTCATTATGGTTTGGGGCAGGGGTGGCGAACCTTTTGGCGATTGAGCGCCAAAGTTTATGAAATAAAGAGTATACTCGCTCGACTCGCGTGCCAACCCATCGAGTGAGATAGAGGTATCGATTATTTTTATGTTTATAAGAGGCATAGGATGTTTTTATAACAAAAAACAATAATTCCGCGTGCCGAAATAATTGGTCCGCGTGCCACTTTGGGCACACGTGCCATATGTTCACCACCCCTGGTTTGAGGTTTCATTTCCCTAATGACTAATGATGTTGAGTATCTTTCCATGTGCTTGTTTCCCATTTGTATATCTTTTGGGAAAATGTTCTCTACATACCTTTTCTCCTTTTGTTGTTTTAAAGATTTATTTTATTGATTTTTGACAGAGAGAGACAGAGAGAAGGGGGAGGGCCCAGAACAGTCTTCATAGTTGACATTAGTTTTCCGTATAATTTCGCTCCACAGGCGGGCACAAGGCTGCGCAGGGCAGGAACTGGGCCGGGAGCCTCCCACATAGTTCCCGGCAAGAACTGAACTGGGGGCACTCCCCAGTTCAGCATGTGGGTCCGCATGGGCTGGGACAGGGATTCGATCCTCGGTCCTCGGGACTTCAAAGCGAGCACTTTACCCGCTGAGCCATCCCAGCTTTCCCTGTTGTTTTAGTTTTAAGACTTTATTTTAAATACTTACTTTCCAACTGCTTGTTTCTAGTGATTCAAACAAAGTACACTGAGATTTGTTTTTGTTTTGTTTTCTTTTTTTTGGTTTTTATTGTTGTTTTTTTGACAGAGAGAGAGAGAGAGAGATACAGAGACAGAGAGAGAACTAAACTGGGGGAACTCCCCAGTTCAGCACATGGGTCCATGTGGGCCGGGGCTGGGATTCGATCCTCAGTCCCTGGCGCTGCAAAGTGAGTGCTTAACCCACTGAGCCATCCTGGCTTCCCCAGAGAGTTGTTTTTATAAGTTACTTTCTGGAAATTTAATCTGAGTCTGACTTTTAAAATTTTTCAGTTGCAGTTGACATTCAGTCATTATTTTACATTAGCTTAAGGTATACAGCATAGAGGTTAGACATTTATATAACTTACTATGTGATCAACCCGCTAAGTCTAGTACCCACCTAGCACCATACATAGTTACTACCATATTATTGACTGTATTCTCTGATATATTTTACATCTCCATGACTATTTTGTAACTACCAGTTTGTACTTTTAATCCCTTTCTCTTTTTCACCCAGCCCCTTACACCCCTGCCATCTAGCAACCATCAGTTTGTTCTCTGTATCTGTGAGTCTGTTTTGTATTTTTAGATTCTACATATAAGTGAAATGATGGTATTTGTCTTCCTCTGACTTATTTCACTTAGCATAATACCCTTTAGGTCTATCCATGTTGTCTCAAATGGTAAGATTTCTTTTTTTCTTTCTTTTCTTTTCTTTATGGCTGAGCAATACAATATTCAGTTGTATATATTTACCACATCTTTATCCATTTGTTTAATGGACACTTATGTTGCTTCCATATCTTGGCTATTGTAAATAATACTGTGATAAACATAGGGACACATATATCTTTTCAAATTAGTGTTTGGATTTCTTCAGATAACACCCAGAGTAGAATTGCTGGGTCATAAGGTAGTTCTGTCTTTTAATTCTTTGAGAAACCTTCATACAGTTTTCCATGTTAGCTGCACCAATTTGCAATCCTGCCAACACTTGTTTTCTGCTCAATTTTTTTTTTTTTTTAAGATTTATTGTTTTTGGCAAAAGACAGAGAGAGGCAGAAGCAGAGACAGACAGACAAAAGGGGGAGATCCCAGAGCAGTTTCCATAGTTGCACTGGTGGCCACACAGGGCAGGTATGGGGCTGGGAGCCTCCCACATAGGAAGTGCACCTCATGAGCCAGGGGCCAAACCGGGGGACAAGAACTGAACTGGGGGCCTCCCATATGAGAAACACACCCAGTTCAGTATATGGGTCTGCATGAGCAGGGGCCAGGATTCAATCCTCAGTCCCTGAAGCTGCAAAACGAGCACATAACCCACTGAGCCATCCCAGCTTCCCCTTGTTCATTTTTTTGATGATAGCCCATTTGACTGGTATGAGGTGGTATCTCATTGTGGTTTTAATGTGCATTTCTCTGCTAATTAGTGACATTGAGTATCTTTTCATGTCTGTTGGCCATCTGTATGTCCTCTTTGGAGAAATGTTTGTTTGATCTTCTGCCCTTTTTTAATCAGATTGTTTACTTTTTGGTAGTAGTTATATGAATTCTTTATAAATTTTTATTATTAACCCCTTATTGGATGTATCATTGGTGAACATCTGCTCCCGTTTGGTAGGTTGTTTTTTCGTTTTGTTGATGATGTCCTTTGCTGTGTAAAATCTTCTTAGTTTGATGTAGTCCTATTTGTTTTATTTTTTTATTTTTCCCTTTCCTGAGGAGATACAGCAAACAGAATATTACTAAGAACAGTGTCAAAGAGTTTACTACCTATGGCTTCTTCTTGGAGTTTTATGGTTTCCTGTCATTACATTTGAGTCTTTAATCTATTTTGAGTTTATTCTTCTATATGGTATAAGAAGGTAGTCTAGTTTTAGTTTTTTCATGTATCTTTCCAGTTTTTCCAATACCATTTATTGAAGAGACTGTCTTTACCCCATTGTATATTCTTGCATCCTTTGTTGTAGATTAAATGACAATGTGGGCATGGTTTTATTTTTGGGCTCTTTGTTCTTTTCCTTTGATCTATGCGTCTATTTTTATGCCAGTACCATGCCATTTTGAGTACTGCAGCCTTATAGTTTTATATCAGGTACTGTGATACCTCCAACTTTGTTTATTTTTCTCAAGATTGGTGTGGTCATTCAGGGTCTTTTGGGGTTCCATATAAATTTTAGGATTATTTCTTCTAATTCTATGGGGAAAATGTCATTGGTATTTTGGTAGGGATTGCATTGGATCTCTTTTTTTTTTAAGATTTATTTTTATTGTTTTTGACAAAGAGAGAGACAGAGAGAGAAAGGGAAGGGCCCAGAACAGTCTCCATAGTTGCACATCATGGGTTTTTCCACATAGTTTCATTCCACAGGTGGGAGCAGGGCTGCACAAGGCAGGAACTGGGCCGGGGTCTTCGCCGTGGTGAGAACTGAACTGGGGGCACTCCCCAGCTCAGCATGTGGGTCCACACGGGCCAGGGCCGGGCCGGGATTCGATCCTCAGTCCCCGGGGCTACAAAGTGAGCGCTTAACCCACTGAGCCATCCCGACTTCCCTGCATTGGATCTTTCGATTGCATTGGGTAGTATGTACATTTTAACGATGTTAATTTGTCCTATTCATGACAGTATATCCTTCCATTTACTTGTATCTTCTTCAGTTTCTTCAGCGTCTTGTGGTTTTCCACTTGCAAGTCTTTTTACCTCCCTGTTAAATTTATTCCTAAGTATTTTATTTTTTTATGCCATGATAAATGAGATTGGCTTATATTTCTGATTATTTGTTATTGATGTATAAAATGCAACCAATTCCTGAATGTTATTTTGTATCTTTTACTGGATTCATTTATCGTTTCTAATAGTTTTTTTGGGTTCTCTATGTATAGTATGTCATCTGCAGATAATGAGAGTTTTACTTCTTCCTTTCTAATTTGGGTGCCTTCTATTTCCTTACATCGACTGCTATGGCTAAGACTTCAATACGATGTTGAATAAAGCGATGATAGAGGTGTATCATATTTTCTGGATCTTAAAGAAAAAGCTTTCAGCTTTTCACCATTGAGTATGATATAAGCTATGGGTTTGTCATATGTGGCCTTTATTATGTTGACATATGTTCCCTCTGTTTGCTTTTTGCTGAGAATTTTTATCATAAATGGATGTTGGATTCTGTCAAATGCTTTTTCTGCATCTGTTGATGTGATTTCCATCCTCCATTTATGTGTTATATCACTTTGATTTATTTGCAGATACTGAACCAATCTTGCATCCCTGAAATGACTCCCACTTGGGCATGGTGTATGATCTTGTTTTTTTTAGTTTGTTTGTTTTTTTAAGATTTATTTTATTGTTTTTGACAGAGAGAGACAGAGAAGGGGAAAGACACAGAGCAGTCTTTATAGTTGTATGTCATCAGTTTTCTCATCTGTTTTTTGTTTTTTTTTTTATATTTTATTGTTAAATTTAATGGGGTGACATTGGTTGGTAACAATCAGACAGTTTCCCAATGGAAAACTCCACATCACATCACCCATGCATCATATTAGGCGCCCAGCTCCCAGAATCAGGTCCCCCTCCAACCCGATATATCTGGTGCCCACTCCCCCCTCCCCACACAACTCTCGCTCCCCCTCCCCCCTCCTCCCTCCTCTACAGGTAAACACCAAACCATTGAGTGTGTCCATAATGCTGGTGCCCT
>PVKE010050931.1:0-10800 GCA_004027555.1 Craseonycteris thonglongyai
AAAATACACTAACACTACTGATAGCTGGTGAGCTAAAAAAAAAAAAAATCTTCTTTAAGAAAGTTTATGAATGTGTTGGGCCTCATTCAAATCCATCTGGGCTGCATGTGGCCTGCAGGCTACAGGTTGGACAAGCTTGTTCTAGGACTTACCAGCCTAAAAATGTGATGTAGAAGGTGTCCCACATGAGCAGAGGTACATGCAACCCCATCCAATGCCCAGATGAAAATGCACAGGTTATATCAGAGGCTGCTTGGAGAGCCCACCTAGTTTATCCTTTACCCTCTGGGTTTAAACACACTCAGCAACCCTTCCTAGCACTCGCATTACCCCAGCCTCTCTCTTGGAAATGCACAGAGGCTTTATCCTTAGACACGCTGTTCTTCTTCTACTATAGCCACTCCTTAGGAAAATAAATCTACTTACAAGGGTCTAATTCACAGTGAACTCAGATAGCTCTTAGGTGATAATAATAGTAACTATTTTGCTTAGTGTGTGCCAGATCTACATGGATTAACTCAGGGGTCCCTAACCCCCAGGCAACAGACCAGTACCAGTCAGTGGCCTATTAAGAACCAGGTTGCAGAGCAGGAGGTGAGTGGTGGGAGAAAGCTTCATCTGTATTTACAGCCGCTCCTCATCACTCCCATACGGCCTGAGCTCCACCTCCTGTCAGATCAGCGAACACTTTACTCATAGGAGCGTGAACCCTATTGTGAACTGAGCTGCACATGCACGTCCCTCATCATCCCCTGACCCAAACCCCTGTAAAAAAAACCATCTTCCACAAAACCAGTCCCTGGTGCCAAAAAGGCTGGGGACCACTGAATTAACTCACTAAATCCACATAAGCCTGTGAGGTAAGTACTATTTTTATTCCCATATTATAAATAGGAAACTGAAGCAATGAGGTTAAACAACCTGCCTGAGGTTGTTGGGTTGGGACTGGGGGCCAGGCAATTTGGCTCTCAAGCCTAGCCATTAACCACCACAAGCACTGCTTCCCAAACCCTGACTCTAACTCGCTCAATCCAGCCCCTCGACCTGAATAGCCAAAAAGAATATTTTTAACATCATGTTTGAATCCTACCTGACGACTTGGGAACAGCAAAACCTGAACCTCTGCAGGCAATGAAAGGAATGCTTTATGGTTGGATCACCATGAATTGTACCTAATGGTCACTTATAGCCTGTGATTAATCACTAAGAAGGTTAGCATGGAGTTCTCATGCCCTTCCTTCATTTCCTTGCTGTTCTCATTTTCTTTTTTTCACAAGTGGTATGTGGTAATATCTATTTTAATTAGGAAGAAGCAATGATAGGCAAAGGCCATTGTAATGAATATGTTCAGTAAGGAACCAAATCACACAGTAAGATCTCATCCAGGTGACAAAAACAGCTTCACTAAGGCATGTAATACTGCCAAACATTTTATTTCTTGGAACAAGCTCCTGAGTGCCCCGCACTACTAGATAAGTCTTGCTTCAGTGGGAGTTATTAGCATGGGGTTCAATGGGAGGCACCTTCTCTTGGACTCATGACTCTTTCACCACTGGGGTCTCCTATTGGGATCTGTACACTGACCTAATTACTCTAGGATTCAACAAGGATTCATATTACAGGCAAAGAAGATGAGTCCTAGTTCTCTCTCTACCTTTAACACTTCCTCTCCTTGTCTATCAATATTTCAAAACAAATTTGGATTCTGAAAAATTATGAAAATTTAAAAATTGGGTTAAAAAATGAGTGGACAAATAGATATCTTAAAA
Source organism: Craseonycteris thonglongyai (assembly GCA_004027555.1). NCBI lineage: Eukaryota > Metazoa > Chordata > Mammalia > Chiroptera > Craseonycteridae > Craseonycteris > Craseonycteris thonglongyai. The sequence goes on from PVKE010050931.1 coordinate 1,770, forward strand.
GCAAATATTAAATTACAGGTGCTTAAAACTGAAAGGAATTCAATTCAGTTCAGGAAACAGTAACCAATTAAGACAGCATACAAGACACTGTAAGAATTCAAAATTAAGATAGCATTGCCCCTGTCCCTCCAAGAACCTCATGATTAGGTGGGAAGAACACAGTATATTATTTTTGGTCTTACTTCAAATGTCATCTAACAGAGGTCTTCCCTGACCACCCTATCTAAGTTGCCATCCCATTTCCTCTTACTTTTTATCACAGGAGTCAGCAAACTTTTTCTGTAAGAGGCCAATTAAGGAAATAATATAAGCTTTATAAGCATATGGTCTCTGCCCAAACTATCCAACTCTGCTGCTGTGGCTCAAAAGCAGCTGTGGGCTGTAAGTAAATGAATGACCATGGCTGTGTTCTAATAAAATGCTATTTACAAAACAGCCCATGGGCCAGATGTAGTTCATAGGCTTCAGTATGCTGTCCCCCTATGCTAGCGTATCACTCTTTTTAAATTCTTCATAGCATTTAACAAAATTTTAACTTATCTAGCATACCGATATATTTACAATTCTTCTTCACAAAAAAATGGCAGTTCCAAGAAAGTCAGGGTCTTTGTTGCTTGTTCTCCAGGGCCTAGAAAGGAGTTCCTGACATATACAGTTCATTCTAAATATTTGATGGTTGACTAAATGAATGTTTCTTCGCCAAAGAAGAAACACAAATTGCCAACAAACACCTGAACTATATGTGGATTTATTAACAATAAAAATTTAAAAACAAAAATGCAAGTTTTCACTCTTCATACTTACAGCAGTTAGAAGAAGGAAGAGGAGGAAGAGAGGTAGAAGAAGGGAGAGTGAGTAAGGGGTGAAAAGAAAGAGAACTAGTGTAGATGTATATGGGTAATGTGGCCCTCTCATCTACCACCGATGGAAGAGAATATTAGTGCAATATTTTTTGAGAGCCATTTGCAATTATATAAAAAAAAATGAATATTCTAATTCAAAAATAGGCCAAGTATTGAACAGACATTTCTCCAAAGAGGATATACAAATGGCAAATAAGCACATGAAAAGATGCTCAACTAAATTAGTCATTAGGGAAATTCAAATCAAAATCACAGTGACATACCACTTGACACCCATTACAATAGTTATCCTAAAAAAAAAACAAAAAAAACAACTGAAAATAAGTGTTTGTAAGGACGTGGAGAAACTAGATCCTTGAACATTGCTAGTGAGAATGTAAGATGGTTCAGAATCTGAAGAAAACAGTTTGGGGGTTCCTTAAAAAGTTACATATAGAACTACCATACAACCCATCAATTCTACTCTAGGTAAATACCCAAAAGAATTGATGGCAGAAACTGAAGCAGATGTTGTATCCTTTGTTTATAGCAGCATTATTTGTAGTAGCCAGAAGGAAGAAAGAACCCAAATGTCCAGCTACAGAAGAATGGATAAACAAATGTATTTTATACATACCTATTATTCAGCCTTAAAAAGGAATGAAGTACTGACACATGCTACAACATGGATGAACTTTGAAAACATCGTGCTAAATAAAATAAGCCAGCCACAATGGGGCCAATATTATATAATTCCATTTATATGAGGTACCTAGAATAGGTAAATAATAGACTAGAGGTAGAAAGTAGAATAGAAGTTACTAGAAGTTGGAGGAGAAGGAAATGGGAAGTTATTATTTAATAGGTACAAAGTTTATATTTCGGATGATGAAACATTTTTGGAAATGGATGGTGGTGATGGTTGCACAACATTGTAAATGTACTTACCACCACTGAAGTGTACACTTAAGATAGTTAAAATTGTATACTTTATATTATGTATATTTTATCACAATAAAAAATGTATACATACTACTTTTTGCTCCAAAATCTTTTTCCTAAGAATTAATTATGAGGAGATAATACAAAAGAATGAAATGGGCATATACTAGAATTTATCAGCTTCAAGATCCATGAATAAAATCTTGTTTTGTAAATAGAGCCTCACACAACAAACACACAAAATAAACTATTATGTGATCATTAAATACATTTCACATATAATTATGTCCATAATATTACTATTGAATGAAAAAAGACAAGTTACACAAGGCATATACAGTATTGATATGCAGATCCCATGATGTGAAAATTTTAAAGTCTATTTTATTTTTAAACAAAATAACATGCTATTATAAATTCATGTTTATCACTTTTTCACATTAATTAAGAAGGGTTAGGCCCTTTGTCCTTAACAGATACATAACAGATGTTTTCTGTATTTCCATTTCCATAGCAACAATAATACTTGTGGGCGAATCAGATATAGTTTTAAAAGAGATACATACCTCAATTAGTGGTGATGTCTCTCCACCACTCAAAAACAGACTTCTTATTTCTGAGCAACATTCAATAATCATGTTCTAGAAATGAGAAGACAATATAGTGAGGTTGATCTTATTGGTAAATAGTAGATATTTTAATTATAAGCTATTTATTTGTCTTTTCTTGCATTATCACCTAACTTTAATTCCCAAGAGGAGACTTGGAAGGATCCAGAGATCAAAATCCCTTTACTAATTAGGGTTATTTGAAAAAATATGGAATGACCACAAGAGGATAAGGTTTAATTTAAAATAATACATTATTTTAGGATTCTTTTCCTGCACATTAACTGTTAAAATTCATGTTACAGAAGAATAACAAGTAAAGTAATTTACACCAAAATAAGATTTTGGAAAATCACTTTTCTTCTGGGAAGAGAGTCCAGAAATTAGTTTAACATAGAAGAATGGTAGGGAATTGGGAAAGAAATGGAAAGAGTAGATGAATGAAAAGCAAGACTCAATATCCTATGCCGTGTACTGTTGATGACACTGCCACAGCCCTATCATAATGGGCAGAGCTGTGTTTACATGTGGACATCTGACCCATGAGGGATTTATCTGTTGGCAGGGTTGAATCACTCAGACTCTCTATCACTATAATTTCATATTAGGGTAGGACAACAGAAAAGATGTGCAGTCAGTCCTGGCCATGTGAGCTGAGAGGTACTAACACAGAGGTGGAGAAGGCAGCCATTGGGCCCAATGTAAGATGAGTAAGAGGAGGAAACAGAGATGAGTGAGAACTCATGCCCCTTGGGGAACTGAGCACAATCTTGGCTTCTGACTCTTCAGTTGTATTCTCTGTGAGGTCCACTGTGTACTGTTTGCTGTCCTTGGCAACACACGTTTCCTTACTGGACCCTGCCAAATCCTGCCTCCCCACCCGACCTATTTTACTTGAGCTCGTATAATGTAAATAGATATTCTTTACTTAAAATTAAAGGAGTCATAACTATACATGATCAGAGAAAAATTACGCTTGCATCACCATGTGGCCAGTATTCATCCCAGAAGAAAGCAACAATTTGCTTTTATGGTAGTATGTACTAGCATTCAGTAATATTAAAATGATAAAAGTGCATTAATTTTTACATTATAACTGACCAATGTTGATTAAAACCTTAAAATTAAAAATAAATAAACAATTGAACTCACAGCTCTAAACCATGTTATGTCCAAGTTTTAATAAATACATATACTTACACAAGATCAAAGTTTAGAATTCCAAAGCAATAGCTAATTTAATTCAATTTAGCAAATATATTTAAAGCAAACTAAGAAAGACAAATACCACATGATTTCACTTATATGTGGAATCTAAAGAACAGAAAAAATGAACAATCAAAATATTAAAAAAAACAAAAAACTCATGGACACAGACAATAGTTTAGTGGCTACCAGAAGGGGAAGGAGGATTCAAATATATGGTGACAGAAAGTAAACAAAAAACAAAAAAACTGACTCCTTTCTGGGTGGTGAGCACATAATGCGATGCATAGGTGATGTGATATGGACTTGTACATCCGGAAACTATCTAATTGTTACCAATCAATGTCACCCCAATAAATTTAACAATTAAAAAAAAACAACTGACTCTCGGTGGTGAGCACACAATGCAACACATAGACAATGTATTGTAGAACTATACACCTGGAACCTATGTAATTTTACTAACCAATGTCACCGCAATATATTTACTTTTTTAAAAGCATTATATTACATTAGGTACTGTGCAACACCAAGATAAAGAAACAGGCCCTATCTTCCTAAAGTATACAATGACTGAGAAAAATAGGTATATAACACTAAATAAAGTAGCAACTAGAATGTAATCAGAACAAGCATTGTTATGACATGTTATAACAACCCAGATGTGGGAGAGAGTAAGTATAAGTACAATGAACAGGGAAGACTTCCAGGATAAAGGGTCCTATGCACTGAGCATTGACAGTGGCCCTTTCCTACAGAGCAATGTTCATTCACCATTCATTCATTCCACGAGTATGGATGCATCCTAAGTGCCATGCGGTGGTAATAGGAGATGAACAGGACAGAGAGCCCTTAAGAAGCTGATGATCTGGTGGGAGGAATAGGAAAGACAGACCTCCAGCACTATGTGTGAGATCAGAGAGGATGAAGCAATCAGTTCCACCTATCTCTTCAGCCTCATACCCCACTTCATTCACCCTATAGCCTTGACCCAACAGATGGCTCTTTGTCCCCTGAATGTAACATTCAGTTCTTTGACTTCACATCTTATCTTTTGCAGTAGCCTCAGTTAGGAATGAGTGCTCTCCACAACTTCCAACTAGAAGTTTCACAAGCAAGTACTCAAGAGGTACTCTTTTTCAGTTACTGGACGAGATGTTGAAGATAATATAAAGAATTAGAACCCTGAGCAAGGGAATTCACAGTCGAGAGTCAGAAATAGACACATAAAGAGGTAATCATTGAAACAATATGGTAAGTATACAATATTTTGGTGTGCAAGGGAAAATGGGCTTTATTTCAGTTTATAAGGACTATAAAATGCTGTCTGAGCTATTTAAGCAATTAAAAAGTCTAGCTCAACTTTTTCAAGACACACACACATGCACACACACCTTGATGAATGAGATTTACAAACTAATAAATTAGAGTAGTTTGCATCAACAGCCCCACTATGGAGAGGGAAGGATTCCAGCAATCTTACCTTTTGTACAGTGTAGAATCCAGATAACAGGGGAAACTGGAGAACTGAAACAAGTCAGAGGCTAAGCTCAATGACATAATAAAGAGCTGAGCCAGAGCAGGAGGAGGAGAGAAAACAAAACACTCCAGGCAGACTGTTGGAGGGAAAGGCGTAGGAGTTTGAGCCAAGTGAGTCAGATAGATGTTGGAGAGCCACTGTGGATGTCAGAGAGATATTGTGAACGAGATAGTTGGGGACAAGAAGCTTTTAAAGGGGGAAGTATTGTAGTGTACTATGAAAGGATTCCTTCTTGGATGTTCTTTCAAGATACTCCATAAAAATTTAGATTATTTTCAATGGTTTTGAACATCAGATTCATATTTCTTTGAATGTCACACTTTGCTTGCTAAAAGAGGACCACCAGGCAGCTGGCTCATTATAAATAATATCCGGGTCCATACAGCCATACTCATGCAATGATTAAGCTCCTCTATGACAAAAACCTAATGGACTGATTTCTGCATAGCCTTGTTTCCCCAAGACTGAGAAATTTCTGCAAATAATTATTTCTCAAAAACAATTTGTTAATTAATGCTAATATCCAATTGCATTTTATTCTGTTTCCACATGACTTTGATATTTGAGATAATTCAACTATATGAGTATACTCATTTTAATTGCCTTATACAAGCCAGGCAATCCATACATGTCTGCTGAACTGATCTTGGATGACTTGATAAACATATTTTAAGCTCTTTCATATCAGTAGGCTATCATTTCAAAAAAATATTTGGGTCTTAAAATCAGGATGGTTTGCATCTTTAACATGCTTTGAAGTAACTAATAAACTCTGAAGAAAACCCTGAAGCTGTGAGTGTCAGGTTAAAATAATTTATTATGAGCTGGTGTTGTTCGTTTTAAAAGGACATGCTGGTCTTCAAGCCAGAAGTGACTGGAACACCTGTTATGTAACCCTCCCAATATATCTTAAATTAGTATCTGTGTTCTGAAGTTCTTGGCTTATTCCAGACCATAGAAACTGGGGAGGAGAGGGGTGGATGAGAAAAAAAAGGAAGGGGATGAGAAAAAGAGATTTGCTATCCCTATTATCAACCAAAGGCACATTTTTGAACTCTTATATTTAATAACCCACAAAAAATTTATACTGTGATAGAAATAAATATATTAGATTACAGAGCTTATGAAATCTTGTTCAATTCTTAGCCAGAATTGATCACTGCAAATGTCCTAGTTAACTTCTAATTAGCTCCAAGTGATGGTTGTCATGACAACAAACTGGTAGACTTAGTCAATTGAATTTATTTGATATAACCCACAATCTAGCTGCTTTATTATCTTAAGGGCTGGTTACCAAACTAGAAAAAAATTTAATGTATTCCTTCCATTTCTCAAATTTTAAGTGTTACGAACTAATTTGTTTGCCAATTCACCCAAACAAATATTGTTTTTCTTCCATTTGAAGTCATTCTGTCTTATATTGAACTAAGAGAACTAGAACATACGGTATCTAAAAATGCCCTACTTAACCTGAAGAAGCACTAAGTTGACGAATAAAACAAATTCAAAACTACAGAGGACAATGTCAGGACTGAAAGGAGTTTGTTCTACTCAAGGACTGACCCTCTCACATATACCATTCTAGTCAGGACATGAAAGCAAGCTACAAGCCTTGGTTAAGGCAAGATGGTCCTCTGTATGTTCAAATGCCTCCATTTACCCTCACCCCCATTCATTCCTAGTTTGTTAATATGCATAGTCAAGGTCTTGGCTCAAATGCTGGGCTCATAGTGATCAACATGATACCTACATCAGACTCCAAGGAAAATTTTGATGACTCTCATTCCAACAAAGGGGTGCATCTCTCTATCTCAGAGAAATATTTGATCCTTTCAGGATCATTTTTTAAGAATGAGAGGAAAGTTAGTCCCAGAAAAGGTTCAGTGGCTGACTATAGGTAGTAATGCTGAGTGGCAGAGCACAGCCTAGAATCCTTACAGATGTTCTCTTTCCTGTCTTAAATAATCTAAGCTAAAAAGACAAATGGGCTCAGGAGAAAGTAATCATTTTCTATCTATAAATTATGTAGTGGTAGGTTCAAGGACAATTTCAGCAAAGAGTATTTTAGACTATGGCTCAAAGACAGCAATCTCATATGTTTGGTCTATGACTGAAAAACTGTGATTATAAGTGGTCTATAAAAGAAGTGCAAAAATTAAATGACAACTGAGTTCTTAAAAACAGACATGAAAGGGCAACCATGTAATCTAGGAAAAGAAGTATAAGTGTATGAAACCTCAAGAGTTTGAGATATCTGATCTATTGGAAGATTTGTTATCAGTACTCAGCATATCATTATCATTAAACACCTGGTCATTCATGTTGTCACATCTGAGAACACTGAAAAAGATGTGTAACTAAAATTCTAAGACATCAGTTCTATGATAAATGCAAGTAGAGAGCACAAGAGATGTAAACACTGGAAAGCTGAATTTTGTAAAGATTAACTGTTCTTGCCTGATGAATCTTCTTACTGCTGGGCTTGTTGCTTTCATAATAATGAAAAATGCACTTACTCTACTGGTAATGCAGACTGAAAAAATGCCAACAAGTATGTTCTGAAAATCAGGAGAGTTGCCAACGTTTATACCTTCACATAATGAGTGCACAGATAAGGCAAACAAGAAAACAGAAAGAGCCATACTATTAATATTCCTTAAGAATTAAAAAATATTTTATCATTGGTAACCAATTCAATATTAATCAAGCATAAAGTGATTTAAGAAAAAAGATCGATCAAAGATGGCAGCATGAGAGGAGAACGCCGATAACTGCCTGGGAAGGGCCTTGTGAACAGAGGGGAATCCACAGGGGAAACCCTGAGAAGAAACCTCAACTAAGAGAACCACACAACACGGAACAACACACAAAGGTTAGAGAAAAAAGGGGAGAGCGGGAGAGGAAAAGGGAAGCAGCGGTTCGGGGACAGAGACTTGGAGCGCGGCCCGGGGCTGGCAAACACAAAGGGGGATTGGGGACTACGGTCAATGTGGAGCTGGATCGAGGGCGGGCTGGAAGCCGAGACCTAGGGAGCGTGGAAGCCCCACAAGACTGTGGACAATTTAACATCCCAACTCAAGGGACAGCACACAGTGCCCTAATCAGATCACAGAGCCTAAAGTGGAGCAGGGACTGTGGAGCAGGGCGGCGGCACTTCCCGGCGGGCGGGGTGAGAGCAGGGCACCGGCCCACAACAGCTTAGCACCCCTGATTTACGGAGGCGATGGACTGTGAGGGAGCGCCTTCTGAGGACAGGGCTCTTGGAGTGAGGGCTGGGGCTTGAGTGCGCACAGCTGCATTGGACATGCTTGGAGTGAATCCGGCGGTCTCAACAGAGCCGGGAGCGTAGAGCGGCTGCCGCCCGAGCTACAGCCTGTGCGCGCAGGGCTTTCGGCGCCCCACCAACCGGGCCACCTCTGCACTGCTGCCTGCTCGCCAGTGTGCTACAGGGCTTTTGGCGACCCGCCCACCGGGCCTCTGGGGCGTTGCAGCCCATGTGCGCAACTGGGCTGCCGGCCAGGTCTCTGCAGTGTCAGTGCCTGTGTGTGGGACTGTGCGGCCCACCAGGGCCTCTGCCAAGCCCCCGCCCATCCAAGTGCTGCCCTGTGGGCTAGGCTTACAGATACCATTGAAGGAGGGGCAGCCAGGCAGAGGAGGAAAGACCAGAGCTCCTGTGCCCCGTCTGCACTGAACCACTAGCCCCCCTGCTGAAAGAGGAATCTGCTATTGTGTCTCAGGCCCACCCTAGCTCCTACTCACATGCCCCCACCCCTGGCCACACCTTTACTACCCTGCTATCTAACAGCTAAGACAGCAACCTGAAGTGCCCCAGGACACAGAAGCTGTCTGCTTCCCCCAACCCTCTCCCAAAATCTTCTTCTCCCACAACTGAG
>PVKE010050932.1:0-10801 GCA_004027555.1 Craseonycteris thonglongyai
GGGAGTTCCCACAGTTCGGTTCTCTAGCTGTCTCTGTCTCTGTCTCTCTCTCTAGCTGTCAAAAGTAAAATAGAAATAAATATGCACTGAAGATAAAATAATTACTCTCTATAAAATATAAAAAGATATAAAAAAAAACAAAAAAAAAAACATTGATAGCCAAAATTTCTTAGACACTTTTGATAAGCCAGACATTGTGCTGAATTCTTTAAGCATTTCATATAATTATCTTTTCAAAGATGCTTGACATCTAACAATTAATACAGAGCATTCCTTAGAAATCCAGAATGTGGTGGTAGACAATGAAAGGCTCCAGCCCATTATATTTTCACAACAGTCTGTAATATAAGTATTAGCATGTACATTCCATAAATAAGAGAACTTAATATCAAAGAAGCCAAGAGATAGGTATGGGGCTGGTGTCACAATTAGGCATCACGAGTTCCATTCTTGAACTCATGTCTTAAAAGTCCAAATGCAGAGATATTTTTCCTCTTTCGGAACCTCAGACTTTCTGATAATAACTTTTTTGTGTTCAGGTTTACTTTGTGAGTAAAACAAGAAATGAAGGAGGGTGGGGGAATGCTATAATTTACATCTTTTTCTAGGCTGCAAGTTCACCTAAAAAATAGGAAACTACATTTTGCTATTTGAGTTATCTTGCTATCCTTTAGAAATCCAAATAAGCTGCATAAACTTTCTAGAAAGAAAAAAATATCAAGGAGCTCACTGCTCTATTAGGAACATGCAGTTTCACCTTCAGCCTATTTTAATTAAAAATGGTTTAAAAAAAAAAGACCATTAATTACATTTTAATTTTTACTTTAATGTCTTGTTTATACTAGGTATGTACTGCTTAAAAACATACCTTATTACTTTTGAAACTCAGATGTTTATGTACTTACATCTATATCAACTATTATTTTCTCTTTGGGAGTAATTAATTTTTATTGCTGCACTTTCATACATATATTGTTTTCTAACTATTTCTTCTTCAATCTAAAATTCTTTAATTAGGGATTTTACTTAAAAGAAGATGATAAAAGACACAAAGAGATCTGATTTCAAAGCAAAGTACCTAACTGAAAAATATTCAAGTGAATTCTATATTTATTATCTTAAAATAAACCTTCAAAGAAAATGATGGTAGATTTTTCAGGCTCCTAACTGTACAAAAAAAGTTTTTAAATGATGAAAAGCCAAGTAGATGAATAGGTCTTTCTAATTGCATGTGCGGTTGCCAAGTAGACTCCTTAAAAGGAGTCTAGCTTTCCATTTATTTTATTTCTGGCTTTATTGGGGGGTGGGGGGTGAAGGGAGAGTATTATTCTTCAATAGAGGGGCATTCTGAATAATTTTTGTACAATACTTAAATATTCTACATAAAATGCTTTATTTAATCAAGGACTATGATTTTGTGATACCATTTCTGACCCACGATACACGGCCTGGCTATTAATGCATAAAGATACGTGGTTACCATGACTATAATTATCATAATTTTACACCTATTAATTTTGTCTGTAGAATTAATTTCCATAACTTATGACTTGAAACAAAAACATCAGCCTTGTTTCAGTTTTGAAGAGCAGAGTTATTATAAACCTCATAAATGCCTAATGCCATTATCATTATTATTTTTTTTTCAATGTTTTTCTCTCTTAATCCTCCAAACTGGTTCCCCCTTATTAAAATTCAAACAGTTGTGAAATGGCCAGGCGATTTGAAGACGAAAGTAAACGTGAAGTGACCTTCATCCATGCTGAACAAATAGAATATTATAAACATACTTTCCAGTTGAAGTTACGTGAAGCAAATTAAGAAATACCTAGGGCTATAATTTACTACAAAAATGTTTTTTTTAATTTCTGACAGTTTCATTTAACTGACTAATTAAATTTGCTTGTAGGCATTTTAGAGATGGAGTCTAATAACCGTACTGTCACTTGGAAAGAAAATGAAAATTACACTTTTCGTGAGAAATATATTTGTAATGGTCCAAGTCCCCCACTAAACATTTGACAAATATCTGTAAGTATTTATGCCTACCTGTATTTGTATGAGATATTAATGCCAATTCTATTAAAAGGTGATTATAAGAAAATTCTACATGTAATAGCTTGGAACTGGAAATGCATATTTTCCAAATGACCTGATGAAAGGAGAGGTTCAAATATAATATTTTTACAGCATGAATGATACACATTTATCATATATTTTGTTTACTGATTTGACAGACACTAACAGATGAAGATGATCCATTTTATAATTCTCCATCTTTGATTGTGTGTTGCTGTTTCCCATGAATGACACACACATATCACATTCACAGGAATTTGTGTTTCATAGATGCCAGCCAGAATTGTTATGGAGGACTTAGAATTCAAAGTTTCCTAGTGTGCATGCTTGGGAGGGCTGATAGATTTTTTATTTCCCTCTAAGGAAACCAAAAACGTAATATAAACTCTTCTCTGAGGCACGTTCTAAGAGTGCAAGAAAAAGCATTCCAATAGAGTTTTGCAAATAGTGTCTTCAGGTAAATCTTAGAATAAAATAGCCTAAAATCTTCTATAATTATATCCCTGGATTGTGAATAGTGGTCAAAACACTGATTTTCTCTTCTTATTCTCAAGAGAAACAATCTCAGATCTTGGCATGTAAAATATAAAACACCTGACAACATTTCATAATTATCTCTTTTCATTATGTATAATTGTGTTGTTCATCTCACAAAAATGACATTTAAGAGAAAAATGGGAAAGCTACAATTATATAATTATTTTTCCAAATACCAATGCTTATATGTTCTGTATAAATCAGAATAGCTCACGGTTTAAAATTTCACTGAATGTATGTGCAAAATCTTCCACATTTATTTTAGTTCTCTTTTTACCTCCCATTAACTTATGAACTCTCTAAAGCCATAAAGTGATATTTTCATCATGCAATAACCTTCAGCCCCTAGTACAGTAGCTGCCACATAGTAATCATTTGATATGTATCTGCTGGTTTGAGTAGAATGAAGTGATTAAAATGACACTAAATTATAATAATGGGGTGTGGCATTCAGGAAAAGGTAAAAGTAAAAAGATCAATGGTCTGTGGCCACTATTATTCCTGTTACTCCAGTATAATAATTTATGTTTTCTCCTTGATTAAAAAAAATCAATGCCCAGATTTGTTACAAGAGTGGAAAAATATTTCCCTTATAAAAAAAATTACAATATTATTGATATTAGAGAAAAACTGGGACAATTTCTACAATTCTGATTTCTCTTGCTTACATAGAAAATTCAAATTGACAATACTAAAGCAACTCCTACCCTTCAAACTTCATTTTTAACAAGCAATTTGGAATCAAATCATAACCTTGGCCTACACTTTCCATCTACACTCTAAGCCATACATTATCCAGACATTTTGTACGTCTGTCATATTTCTATTGTTGAAGCCAACCAGCGAAGGACTTCTAGAAACATATCTGTAGTTACACAGAGTTAGCTTTACTTAGCTTTTTGCAGTAAATGAGAGCATGTATAATACCAGAGGAAACATGGAAGTCTCAGTGCAAGGGAATCAGAGAAGGTAGCTTTTAGGATCTGTGCTTGTGCTGAGTGATGTTAAAGCAAATTTAAGAAAGTAAATGTCAATTTTGGATTCGGGGACCTTAAGAAGTAAAGATAGTTTGGTCATTGGCTATCCTGATCATTTATTATCTAGGAGACCTGAAAATTAAAGTAGGAGTTGTCAAGGGTAGAGAAACAGTAACCACTGAAGTTAGTCAGAAGAGGGGGATGATTACATATTATTATTGTTATATATTTTGCCTAGTATACTTCCATCTGTCTTGTTCCACCATGGTTGTAGAGTGACCTGCTGTGAGTTTTGGTTATAGCCTGAAAAAAGATTTTTTTTTTATTCAGTTGAAAACACCATAGCCTAATTGATAGTTTCTAGCTGCCATTGTCTAAGGTCATTTTCTCCTTTTCTTACCAAACATTGTTATTATTCTAACTATTATTTATTTTAATGTGGGTTAATACTAGATAGGTGATGAGGAAAGTGTCCTTTATTTTTAAAAATATTTATTTTATTGTTTGAGAGAAGGTGAGAGAAAGAGAAGGGAAGAGGGACCAGAGCAGTCTCCATAGTTGTACATTGTTAGTTGTGACAGTTTCATTCTACACAGGTGGATGTAGATCCGTGCAGGGCAGAAACTGAAATGGGAGCCTTCTACATAGGAGGCAAGAACCTTTACCACTGTGCCATCCCAGCAGTTACCAACTGAAACACATTTCAGCATATGGGTTTGCATGGGCCAGGACTGGGATTCAATCTCCGGACCTTGTGGTTGCAAAGCAAGTGATCAACCTCTTGAGCTATCTGGCATCCCAGGAAGTTGCGATTTTGTGACTGTTTTATTTAACATAAAACCGCTTATTATTAAGGCAAGCCAAATTTCTCTTTTAATCCATTGGTCAGAAAAACCCCTATAGATTGAAAAAAAAAAAAAGTCGGAAACCTTTTTCTATGCCATAAGCAAAAGTCAAAATTTTTTAACAACAGAAGTCTAAGGTACCCATTGAAAATTTACTATGCATCTTGGGAATATCTCTTACATGTAGGGTTTCATAAAGTCTCAACAGACTATATTTCGATCTAACCTTGAAATTATACTGTATAATTCACTTTATCTTATGTTAAAGCAAGCTGAAGTACTTGTTTTCCTTTTCAGAACTCAAAATATAGAAAATTAACTTGTATGGATCAGAAAAAAAGAAAGAGTGCTCATTTCAAATTGGACTCATTGAGATTAAGAGCTTAAATTCAGCAGCCAATGCTAAATAAAGGTGAACCAATGCCAGAGTTAAATACCTAAGGATGTGAAAGTGAAAATGTGCCTTTGACCACAGGATCTTCTGAATCCCATTCATTGGCTTTTCAGCAGTATGCTTATGAAAGAAATAGAGACAACCAATGAGATGAAGAATATGTGTGGCTACAATATTATTGGAAGAGACTAAGCAGGAATAACATTTTCCTACAGTTATCAACAACTCTAGCTCAAGACATACACACGCTGGCTTAAATCACAGGAATAATAAAAATTTCCAGGAGAAATAAAGGGCTTCTACAATGTCTAGTACCAAACTATTTAAGACTTTTTTTTTTCTTTTTTAGAGAGTGGGGTTCACTTGATGTTTTGATTATACACAGTCTGGAAAAAGTAATGCTCCTTTTTTTGTGAGCTGGTAATCTGTACCAAACCTTTTATTACAAAATCATAAGCATATAATTCTGCAACATAACAATATCACACTCAAGCACCCTATACTACTTTAAAAAAGGGTGTTACTTCTGCTGGACCCTATTTATCATCATTACACTGTAAACAACTAGAAGGCTAACAGTCTTTCATCCCTCTGATCAAGGATTCTATTTTATCACAAGGTACGTTCAAAAATGGGCTGTGAAAATTTAGATTTAAGTGACCTGTATTGTAAAACAACAAAATGGGAGTATAAAAGACCCAGAAGAAGCAGACTTATATAAGTATGAAGGCAACTTGCAAAGAGTAATTTCTTTCCTTAAAGAGAAATCTTATATTTTTAAGATTCATTTTATTGTTTGAGAGAAAGTGAGAGAGAAAGAGAGAAGTGGGAAGAGCCCAGAGCAGTCTGCATAGTTGTACATCATTAGTTGTGACATAGTTTTGTTCCACACGGGTGGATGTGGGGCCACAGGGTGGGGGTGGAAACCAAACTGGGGGCCTCCCACATGAGAGAAGAGAACCTGTGCTGCCATCCTGGCAGGTATCAGTTGTGCTGCAGCTCAGCACATGGGTTTGCACAGGCCAGGGTAGAATTCGATCCCCTAACCTTGTGGTTACAAGGGAAGTGCTCCACCTGTTGAGCTATCCTGGCATACCAAGAGAAATCTTTATATGATTCAGTTTTCCTTCTGAAAAGGATTATGGGTCTGCTAATTAAAAGGCTGTAGAGCAAAGGCAATTCTTGCATAAAATATTACTTCAATTACAAAAGGGTTAATAATCTCAAAATGTTTTTCTAAAAAAAATTATTTTACATTTAATATTTCCAAGGGCATCTCACTGCATTTCTACAGTCTTAAACCCTGACAATTGCAGTAATTTCCTTAGTCTGATTCTGCCTGTCTCGGATGGACTGGTATAGTATCCCTCAAACTCTTATTCACCAAAGCAGCAAATAAAGGGGCAAAGGTTGGGGAGATTTATAGAATTAAAAATTAGAGACAGAAATAAGATTCACACAATGAAATAAAAATAAAGAGAAAGGAGAGTTTGCTTAGCAGCAGGATGTGCATGCAATATCTGGTTCTATAAACATACATATAAAATTCTAGGGGAAGCCAGGATGGCTCAGTGGGTTAAGTGCTCACTTTGCAGCCCTGGAGACCGAGGATCGAATCCCAGCCCTGGCCCGTGTGGACCCATATACTGAGCTGGGGAGTGCCCCCAGTTCAGTTCTCACCGGGATGAGACCCTGGCCCAGTTCTTGCCCTGTGTAGCCCCGCACCCACCTGTGGAATGAAACTATGTGGAAAAACCAATGATATGCAACTATGGAGACTGCTCTGGGCCCTCCCCCTTCTCTCTGTCTCTCAAATATGGGCATATAAATCTAGATTTCTTTTGGTTGCCAGTTATAGAAATGCACACTAAGAATGGAACAATAAAAGTAATACATTGGCTCAGGTGATTAGGATGTCCAGAGAATGAGCTTTAGGCACTGCTGGGTCTAAGAACTCAAATTATATTCAACTTCAGTTTCTCTCTTTATCTTTTTTTCTGCTTTTCTCTGGTCCTGTTCTTTTCTGCACTGGCTTTAACTTCAGGTGAGTTCGCTATTTTACAGAGACCCATAGAGTCACCAGCAGCCCGGGAGTCCCTTCTTCTCAGTTGAGCAATGTAGTAGATGTTCTGGTTGTCCAGCCTATATTCCCCAGGTTCTCATAGTTCCCACACTTGTCCGTGGCTTCTCATCCCAAGCATCTGCAGTCTGTCTGCCTGGGAGTTTTCTGTGGCAGGTGGAACAAGGGTAAGCTGGAAGTGTGGGGAAGTTAATGTCCCCTGGGTAGCCCTCACCTTTGAGGTCTGTTCTATATGCCCAATGGGATTGAGCTCATTCCCCAAAGAGTAATCTGTTCCTTAGCACATCCTCATCCTCAATTGATCCATTTTTTTCTTTCCTCATCACTTCCTTCTTCCCCAGTCAGTGCTTCTTTGGATCACCTTTCAAATAAAATGGTTTCCCTCAAATCCTTGCCTCAGTGTGGGATCTTTATAGGAATCCAACCTAATATAAGCAGCCTCAAAGAAAGATAGATTTTTCCTCTGGACATAGACACTCCTCACTTGATGACCAACTTCCCTTTCTAGGACTAGGTCATTAAGTGAAGCGGTCAATAAGCAAGCAGCTTAAAGGCAAATGTCTTGTGGTATGTTCTGGTGCCATAGGGCATGTATTTTTTTCAATAGATATCACACAACACCACACTTATAAACAAAATATGTAGTGTTGCATGATAGTAATCTCTTTGCAAATACTAACAGACTGAGAGACAGAAACAACGACTGAGGAAGGGGATTTCCCACACTGGACAACTGGTTGTAAGTCCAAGCAGTTGTTAAACAGGTAGGTTAATGAGTGAGGAGTGGCTATACTAGAGAAAGATGCTAAGTCTGAGCTGTTCTGAGGGCCAGGTCTCAGTCACATGCCTTCCCTCTTGCTAAGGAAAGAACCAATGTGTGTATTTCTTACATAAACAAATGTGTCTATTATCTAAAACAGTGGTGTCTAACTTTTTGGCTTCCCTGGGCCATTTTGGAAGACTTGTCTTAGGCCACACATAAAATATACTAACACTAACCATAGCTAATAAGCTAAAAAAAAATCACAAAAAGATTTTGTAATATTTTAAATTTTTGTGGTTGTGTTGCATTTAAAACTGTCCTAGGCCACAGATTGGACATGCCTGAAAGTAATACATGTGAGACAGACAAAATGTGATATTTCCACAAGAGTTTGGATATCTTATAAGTGAAAAATAACTGTATAATGCAGAGGATAAAGGACATCTACTTTGGGCTTTCCTGGAATGTCTAACAAAATATTGTTTAGCTGGTCACACCCTCCATAATTTAGAGCAAGTTTGTCCAACCCATGGCCTGCAGGCTGCATGTGCCCCAGGATGACTTTAAGTACAGCCCAACTTAATAAACTTTCTTGAAATATAAGATTTTTTTTTTTTTTGCAAACTTTTTTTTTTTTTTAGCTCATCAATTATTGTTAGTGTTAGTGTATTTTATGTGTGGCCCAAGACAATGCTTCCAATGTGGCCCAGGGAAGCCAAACGGTTAGACAGCCCTGGAGAGTAACAAGCTCCAATATTAGCAATCCAATATTAAATATAACCTATAGTTAGGCTATTATTCATGTATCCTGATATTTGATTCAGTCCCTCTTTGAACATAAATTAAAAAAAAATACATATAAGGTTATAGATTATGGGACATAAAGTTTTATATCATTATTGGTTTTAAACAAGAAATATGTGAGACATGAAATTTAGAAATAGGTTAATTAAGGTGGAAAGCACTATAAGGGTTTTACACTCATTGTGACCTCCAAAGGAAACATACACACTAGGATTTTCTGGTTCTTTCTCTTTTGTGGTCTGAGTCAAACCTATATTCTGAATTGAATATTCAATTCAATTCAAGAATATTTTTCAGAATTGAATATTCAATTCAGAATATAGGTTTGACTATCTCTATTGAAAAGCCAGTAGGTCCTTGCACGAGACCCAGGAGTCAGATAAAGGAATGGAAGAACATAGCTACATTGAAGATTTTAATTGCTTACTAGAGGGGATATAGAGTAACATAACTTTTCTGAGACATGTATTAATCAGAAATAAGCCACACAGTGTGGAAATTAAACCTGGGGCAAAAACTGTCCAGAAATAAATAATAAGCACTCTGATACAATGCAGAAAATTCATCCTTAATAGTATCAGGGGAAGCTGGGATGACTCAGTGGATTAAACGCTCACTTTGCAGAGCCGAGGACCGAGAATCGAATCCAGGCCCCGGCCCATGCAGACCCATGTGCTGAACTGGGGAGTGCCCCCAGTTCAGTTCTGTCTCTGTATCTCTCTCTCTCTCTCTCTCTCTGTCAAAAACAATAAAAAAAATAAATCTGAAAAAAAATAATAAATAAATAATATCAACACATTTGCTAGCTAATAAAGCAAGAAGGTGTCACCAGTAATTGAATATAAATAACTAGGAGAACCAAAGTAAATTCAAGTCCACCTCTGAAAGCTTGGAAATAATTTTGTTAATGAATTCATGAGAAGATCCAGGCAATGAAATTCATACTCAGCATTAAAATGAAGAACTGACTCTCCTGACACTAATTATACTAAGTGGAAAGAACTCTGTCAGCTCACCAAGGGTAGAAACATGAGGAAGAAGTTCTGTATCAAAAACTGTGTCATATGTTTCACATCTACAGTGTCATGGCTACTTAAATACAGTATATTAAACAGAGTGCAGACTCAGGTAAAGTTAAAGACATCATTACTCCACATTTACAGCACAAAACAAAAACATAAACAAAATGCCTCAGTGTTAAGAACAAAAGTATAATCCCTTTGAATACCAGAGGATGACTACCAGATCTCTGACTGAATGTTATTGCCAGACATATACACACTAATCTTCTAACATTATAATAAAAGAAAATGGAAAATGTGCAAAAGTTAGTACATTAGGTCTACTTTTCCTAATTTAATTTCTCTTGGTTCATAGGTAACATTTTTATGGCCCTAAATATACCCTTGCTATTTTAATTTCCAGCATTTTTCATATTTTCATGTCATTGAGGGGTGAGAGACTATTTACATTCAGCTTAACAGTTTTTCACGTTACCAAAAGTTGGGAATATTTTATACTCTAAGGCAGGGGTTCCCAACCTTTTTATACCCTAGGGTGCATTCTAAAATATCGGTAGGGCAGCGGGCACCAGCTAATTCTAAGGATATTTATTATTGAAGAATAAAAAATAATAAACAAAAATAATTTTAAAATAATAACTTTATTGTACAAATTATATACACACAAAGAAACATATATACAAAACGTAATACAAAGTAAATAAAAAACACACGTATAATAAAATCATCTAAAAAAACATAAAAGAAAACATAAAAAAAAACAATCTGTCAGTGTGATCTTTGGCATTGCATTTTATTGGCCAGTGACTCGTAATTAGGAGAGTATGACGACAACCCTGTTAGCAAACAATTATTAAAATGCTCATGGGTAAGTGGAGATCTATATCGTGATTTTATTAAATTCATGTTTGAAAACAAAGATTCGCATAAATACGTTGACCCAAAAATCGATTTGATTTTATATGCCGCTTTTTTTTTTAATGGGAACCTTTCTTTGTCGACTATGTTCCATAAGTCCTCTGATATTAAGGATTTTAGCAAAATGTTGTTCTTAAGGTTCAAAATTTCTAACTCTAGTTCTTCTGCTTTCCCCTGAACAAGGTCTGCAATACATGCGGCTAGTTCTATTACATTTATTTGGCAAGTGAAAGGATTGATACAGAAGGAGACAATTGGCTCAATATTTGTAAACTGCAGAAATCTCTCTTCAAACTGTTTTTGAAGCACTTGCAGGGTCTCAATAAATAATGACACGTTTAATTCATTGTTACCTAGCATTTTCCTCATATATGGGAAGTGC
>PVKE010050933.1:0-10799 GCA_004027555.1 Craseonycteris thonglongyai
TGTGTTTAATTTGTAGTTCTCTTATTTCTACAGGCAAATACTTTAAAAAATTACTATATGGAATTAATATGGTAGTCTATAAAATAGTTTCCCTCTATGGGAAGAAGACTGGCTTTGTTTCCAATACACTTTAATAAAGTACACTGAACTGTTTTAAAGTGTAAGTACCTCTTTTCCTAGTACCATAAAGAGACATTTAATGAAAAAATTTGGTCAAGTTGAGATGAATTACATTTCACACAGTATATACTTAATATAATGTAGATTTTAAAACTCTTGGGCAGAAGTTATGTCTCCAGTGTCTTATCTAATACAAAGTACACTGTCAACAATCTCAATTGATGATAATAATAATACAAAGGCATTTATAGCTTAATCAAGATTCAGAGATTCTTTTACTCCTTTTGCAGTTGTTGGATTGAATAAAATGCAGGTAAAACCTACAAATTGGCTGTTCTTTCATATGTTTTTTTGAAGGTCTTCCATGCACAAAAAGATTTAGCCTTTTAATTACTTTTTTAATGGTATGAACTGTGTAAACTAAATAATTAACATGAATATTATTTTCTAATATTTGAGGGAGACAAAGTGTACACTACTTAAGAGCCTAATCCTGGCCACATATTTCATACTGATGACCACACCAGCTTCTGGTCAGGCATCCTGCCCCTGAATGTGGGTGAACATCAGCTTCAAATATCACAAATGCCTCCAAACATAACCCTCACTTCTATTTATCCACACAATACATAAATGTCATTTGAGATTTTATGAAAACTTTTAAATCTATTTTTAATTAAGTCTACATGTGGCTTAATGGATTATAGACATTACTGCTTACTGTACAAAATTCAAATTTCATGCCCCCGAAATTTATTTCTCTCCAACCCCGAGTTGCAGTTTCTAGTTTCTGGTGGTGGGTGGCAGAATTTTGGCCCAGGATCTTTGTCCCCAAGTGTTACTTCCATGGTTATCTTTTTATGTGGCAAAAGGGACTTTGCATATGTAATGAACACAACTAAACAACTGCTTTTAAAATAGGGAGAATATCCTGGGTTATCTGAGTGAGCACAACAAATCATAAATCCTTAAAAGACTAAAATGAAAGGTAGAAGGGCAAGTCAGAGAGATTATGAGAAAGACCATATTGCTGACTTGAAGATGAAGAGAGACATGTGAAAAGCATCAAAGGGACTGAATTCTGCCTCATAGTGGAATTACTTGACCTTGCAGTAGGACTCTGAGCCCCAGGTGGGAACTGCAGCCCAGCTGACTCCTGAATTTTAGACTCTGAGCAGAGAATCTAACCAAGTTACGCTGGACTTCTGACCTATAAAACTATGTAATAATAAATAAGAATCTTTTTCAGCTATGAAGTTTTTGGTAATAAACACAGAAACAAACACATTTTTGTTGTGTGAGATGGTAGATATGCCTATTTCCTAGTCAAATCCTTAAGGGTAGTAGTATGGATTCTGAGTATAGAATCTGTATCTTGCAAGTTGGCTAAAATCTTATGATACCTAGAAGCTTCTGCATGCCCTTCTTTGAACTTATCCCAAGGCCATCTTGATTCTCTACTGATTACCGTAGTTAACTAGAACTGCATACTGCATTGTACATGCATACACAATACTAATTTATACAATCATTTTCAGAGCTATTTTCACTAGAGTCTTAAATGGGACCAATATCTTTCTGTAGAAAACAGTTTACACAATGGACAGCACCAATCTTTTAAAGGTAATACTTTTTTTTTTTTTTTTTGAGAACTCCTTTAAGTCATAAAAGAATAATACTATGACATATAAATCTACTGAGAATGTGGGTCATGGTAACTGGTGTCAGCCAACTAGTTTATATTCAACATCATTAATCTCTTGGACATGACAAATCTTGGTAGCAGAAGGGAATTAGTTCCAGATAATACACTTTTGAAGTAATGAATAACTCTTCCTATGAAGTACTTTAATGACTCTCCTTGTCAGATTTAAATTTTTATTATTAACATTAGAAAATGTAAGCCCGAAAAGATACAGTTGCAAATCAATTTCACTGTTTCTTCATAATGAGTCCCTAATTGATCTTAATTTCTGATATAGTTGTGAATTTCCTCCCATCCTTAATTTTAATGACATGTACAGGAGGATTTAGTGATGGGGCATAAAGAAATTTATTTTAATTTTCTATTTTTTATGTACTTTAAAAGATGAAATATAAATCATCACCTCATTAACATGACAATAGGGAGCATATTTGTGTGTCTACAGGCTAGAGTATGATCACTTTGTTAAATTAGTGTTTCACATTAAAAACAGATGATAAGTAAAAATAATCCCAATGCTACTGTTCATTATGTAAAAAATCTATGATTAAAGATTTACATTTGCTTTTTAATATCCAATAAAGAAACATCGCTATTTTTTCTTCTTAAAATTAATTATTTGATTAGCACGTTTAAAAAAATGTGAATTACAAATACAGTGGCCTATGCAAACTGTCAGAATCTCATCTATGATATCTAACATTCAAAATATTAAGCATTTTATCAAAGAATGACCACATATTGACATATGTGTGCTTAAAATTAACATCTTTAATTACATTACAATGTTCTGACAGTATTAAAAATTGAGTATCATTAGAGCAATGGAGACTTGCACATTTAAGGGCCATACTGTGATTTACTTTTTCTAATATAGATTTATCTTTTTCTAATTAATTCATAGCTTTCCTTCTTAATTAATTATCTTTTATAGCTGGGATATAATATCTCTCTTTTTTTTATAGAATGGTTTAATGGATATAGGATAGGCATCGCTTTCAGGCAAAACGGTATTGTTCCAGACTCTATGTGTTGCTGTCAACATTGAAAAGTAACTTTGTGAACAACACTTTCCTTATCTGAAAATGGGACAGTATTCCTACCTTGAAGGATTATGAAGATAATTTGAGATAATTTATGCAAATTGTATAATACAAGTTCATATGGTGCACATATGAAATTCAAGAAATATAGCCAATGTGATGATAAAGATGAAGATGATGATGATAATGACTATGATGATGATGACTACATCAAGATATTTTCTTTGCTCTAATCTCCATCCTTTATTAGAATTTCATTTGTTTACTACAGAATTTGAAATGAAAGCATTTCATAAGCACTGACTTTCTGCCAAGTATTGTGTCAGGCATCAGGCGTAGGAAATCTAATAAAATATCACCTTTGCTAAGAAATATGGCTAGCTTTTCATATACATTTTCTCAGATTTAGTATAAAACCTATGGTAGAATTTCTAAGTCATGCTTTACATTTTTACATTGTAATTGTTATTTTATAATTTAAAAATTATATATTTTTACTGAAATAGCAACACTCTTTACAAGAGGCTTTACTTTGACTTATTAGAACTCATTTTATTACTTAAAATTCCTTCACATGCAATGGCTACTAGATAAATGGTTAAGGATAGAGAAAGCAAATGCATTAATGGAATCAATTAATACCTTCAAATAGATGAAATGGAGCTTTATATTCCTATTCTCTTCCCCATATTGAATATTCCAAGCTCCAGGAACAATAAGCTACCTAAAATCTTTCATTATGTACCTTTTTTTTTCCATCACTCCCCACCTATTCTCTCACCTATTGCATTCAAGGTAGACTTCTACTTCTGTGCAGAGTACCTTATTTATTCAACAAATACACAGCATGGAAGGCTACAGCCATTAACCAGGTTTTCTGTCCTCACCAAAATCATTGACAGAAAGTCAGAAGAATTATTAAGCATAATTTATACTAATATTTAACAAAATGCAATTGCCCTATGAGTCACAAAGTGAGGGCTGCTGTAACTAACAGTGGATAAATGGAAGATATAAATTAGTCTGAGATATTAGTGGAGTTTCTAAAGGGAGAGACTTTGAGCCTGGGATCTCAGAAAGTAAAAAGGATGGTTTATACAGAACCCAAGGCAATGGGAGTGCACTGAAAGAGTCTGAGGACAAAGTGGTATCCGAAAGATTTTCTCAGAATGGCTGCTCTCATTAGCTGGTAAACTACTTATCCAGGTCTAGGTCTTATGCTTCTTTCTACTTATTTTGCCCAGCAAAATGACCAATGGGTAATGGGCATCTAAGAAATGTTTGTTGCATAGGGACATAGATGAGTCCACAAAATTGTCTGCTTCTCAACTCTTGCTTGTGAAATTTCAGTGATGCAAATACTATGTAGGTTCCCTTCTCTGGCATTTGAAATTTATTCATCAGTGTTAAACATCTGGGAGAGACCCAGATTACTCCAAAGAAAGAAAGATTCTCCTCTATGTTCTACTTTTAGACTCATAATAATAGTCAATTTGTAAATAGATTCCTCCACTAGGAAGGGTTAGAGGAAGAAGGGAAATTTAATACTGAGCTTCTACTCTTGTAGCGGCACTTTTTAACACCCTTAACTCTGTTAAAATATATTATCCAAAATGTGGAATTTGGTTGAAATAGTGTAAAATATGTCCTCTGAATGTTATACTGGTACATTATTTAACATGTCTAATCAATTTTACTTAATTCATTAGGATAGCAGTTCTCAAACTTTTTGGTCTCAAGACCTTTTTACACTCTTAAAATTGTTGTCAATTCAAAAGAGGTTTGTATTAGGTGTGCTGCATTTTCGTAGTGGTTTATACCATAATTAGAAATCTAAACTGATAATTTTAAATGCTTATTAATTCATATTAACATAACTATAATAAACCCATTGCATGTTATTATAAATTATATATTTTTATAAATGAAATACATTCTCTCCCTCCCCCCCCAGAAAAAATCATGAAAACAGTAGCATTGGTTTACATTTTTACAAATCTTCTTCATGTCTGGATTAAGAGAAGACAGCTGGAGTCCCGCTGCTGTTTCTAAATTCAATCTTTAACAATAAAATACATTATTTAGCCTCTGGACGATTTCATTCATGAGTGGATGAGAGTAAAAATATGCAAATAAAAACTCTGTATCGTTATGAAAAGAGTTTTAATTTTATAGATATCCTAAAAGGGCTTTAGGGATTCTCAGAGGTCCTGGGTCTACTCTGAGAAGCACAGTGCAATCATAATATGTCTGCATCTGACTTTACTATTTGAGCTAAGACACTGTGGAGCTACATGTTAACTTTCAGATTTATGTCAATTAGAAAGGTCATCCAAAGGTTATAATTTTATAATCCAGAGTAACATTAACCAATTTTATAGTTAACCTAAAATCTTAGCCTACCATTCTCTATTTAACCCTAGAACCATACCCATATTAGACTTTTATTAACAGTACCCTGGGGTACAGGTGCACCCCAATGAAAAAAAACAACACATTTTCAAAAAGAGAATAAACAGTTATTTAAAATCAACTACATAGCCTTCTTATAAAATAATTTTAGTTACATTTATCAAAAAAGGCACAATAATTAGGAACTCTCCAGATAACAATTTTGGCAAATTTTATCTTGGTGCTCATTACAAATAAAAGCTCTGCACTTGGCTCATTGTACGCGTGATTTGTGGTCCTTGGACCTTGGGCAGAAAGAACACCTTCCAGATCTTGAATTGGAAGGAGTTTCCGCAGGTAATGGTCGTTTTTTACCCAATATGTCTCCAATACTCACTTGTAAGGATGTTGGTAAAGTTCTGTATTGAAACCTTTCTTCCAAGTAGGGTTTTATAAGATCGAAAGCGAGAGACTTCAGGTAAGTGCGTCTATTATTAAAAGTTTGCTTATTAGTGGCATTTGAGGAATGTAGTAATATCATGGAATTAATTCCCACGATATTGAGTAATCCATAAAATATGCAAAGGCTCCAGCGGCGAGTTTTGCGCAATACACTGTAAGTATGGCAAAGCTGATCAAACGTATCGACTCCGCCCTTTGTTTGGTTGTGAAAACTTATAATATCATGCAAATTCACGAATTTATCTTTGTCTGCATCGTAATGCATAGTTGAAAGCATAAGTACATTTTTCTTTTTTCCTTTGCTGAGCTTTGAAGGAACATATGAAAGCAAAGTAAGTTCATCATGAAAGGCAAACATTGATGTATTCAGGTTACAGTCTTTGATTTCAGTAAAATATTGAGGTAGCTCTGTTTTATTTTTTTTTAGTGTCCCAACTGTAGTTACATTTTTGGACAGCAGTTTTGGGTGGCAGGTATAGAGGTAAACCAATTATCATATGTTATATTCCTGTTAGTGTTGTGTATTGTAGTTGACAGCTCAAGAGCAAAATATTCGACAACGGGTATTCCTTGAGGAGTAGAATCCTTTCCTGTATATACTATGCTATTTATCATGTAATACGTTTTGGCATCACAAAGCATTAGTAGTTTAATTCCATATTTATCTGGCTTTGAAGGTACCGATATATACATACGAAATGGACATCTACCTCTAAAACCAAGTAACTGCTCATCAATTGTAGTGCAGTCAGAAGGAGATGTTTTATAGTTTTTTGTTGATAAAATATCTACATGAAGATGTCATACAACCTTCTTTTAGATTCATGCCATAAAGCAATAAAAAAACATAAAAAAATGAAATAATAAAAAATAAAATCAAATTAAAACACTTACGTTGATCGTACCCTGGGGTACATGTGTGCCCCACAAGCAGCGTGTCACGTTCACTCGCCAACAGGACTACAGTCCAACTGAGGTATCGGTGCATCCCCCCGCCCCCCGCAAATACATGAACGCACGAAATAAACCGTTGCATTCTTAAAAAGTTACAAGCAATTTAAAAAATTTTTTTCATTTGTACCCCAGGGTACGGTTCTAGGGTTAAACAACTCATGTAAAAACAGTTATTCAAATGCTCTTGGTATTATTTTATCATCCTTCTAGTTTTCTTATTAATGATTTAATCAATTATTAACACATGTTCATACTATATTTGTATGAATCTTTTATACGTTGAAAATTATATTTTGACAATATTCTTTATCTCTGTAAACCTCCTCAATAACCTATAACACATTATTGTGTCCATTTTACAGAGGAAAAAATTGAGGCTGTGGTGAATTCTCAGAGATGAGATAGATAGCTCAGTGATGTTATGCTTAGTGATTTCTCAGGTCTGGTTCTGGTATTATCTTTCTGGACTTTCTATATTGGATTCATGCTGAGCTCCTGATTTGTATGCTGTTTGCTATCTTACAGGCTGAGATATAGAAAGAAAAATACTGTAAACATTCCTTTCACACCAGTATTCCTAAGTGGGAGACCCTGCAGTTGTTTTTCAACAGAAATTTTGTGATTTCAAAACAAAATGAAAAAAAAAAAAGAGAAAGAAAGAAAAAAAAAATTTTTTTTTAATGTGTTTTAATATATTTTTATTTATTTATTTTTATTTTTGACAGAGAGACAGAGAGACAGAGAGAGAACTGAACTGGGGGAGTTCCCAGCTCAGCACATAGGTCCACACGGGCCGGGGCCGGGATTTGATCCCCGTTCCCCGGTGCTGCAAAGTGAGCGCTCAACCCACTGAACCATCCCGGCTTCCCTGAAAAAAAAAAATTTTGTGGGCTTGATGGAGTTTCCCAGAATCAATCTTCTCCTAGTCAGGAAACACTTCATTGTGGTTTCTTAATATCAAACTATCTATCCTTCATGAAGAACATAAAGAAGAGATAACAAAGTATTAAACTAACACATTTAAAGATGCCTGAGGCTGGAATTATGGATAAATAGATTTAGCAAACCTTGATAGAACGTGAGAAAATCAAATGTAGAAGGAAAGAAAAAACGTCTAGGCATCTGTTGTCTTTCCTAGGGACCTTAGGCATAAATTAATACTGACTATTATGAATTAAATTTGGCAATGGGTTAGAGACATAGTTTTTTATTTTATTTTGTTATTTTACTTTTAGTATTATTATTATTAGGGGAGCTAGAAGAAATATAAATGTTCTTCTGTAGTAAAGGATCCTGAGAGAGCAAAGACCTGACACTTTAGAAATGATTGAGCCATTTTTGCGTAACTGCTCTCATCTTTTATAGAAGCAAAAGTATAAAACAAAGTTCCTGAGAACCAGAAACCACTTGCTTTATATTGTGTATTGTGTAAGGAAAAAACACACTGTTATATAGATAGGAAAAAATGGGTGAAAGTAGTTATTTGTGGCATTTTGTAGTAAAGAACATTAAACTGTGTCTGGAATTGGTACCTAAACTTGGTTGTACATCAGAATGACCCAAGGGCATTTCTACATATACAAATTTGGCTTTTTTTTCCTTACTTACTGATCAGAATCTTGCAGAAACAGGTCTAGGAATATACGTTTAAATCTAAAGAAAAGTATCCAGTCTGCACAAATAATAAACCAAATCAAAATTCAGTATGGAGGTTTCTCAACAATATGAAGGTTCCTCAAAAAATTAAGACTATGGTTACCATAAGACCAAGCGATCCCTCTTTGGGGTATATATTCCAAAAATCTGAAATCTTTTAAGATGCCAAGACAGGGAAACAACCAAGGTGTCCTTTGATACAAGATGACCGGATAAAGAAGCTGTGGTACATTTACGCAATGGAATATTACTCAGCCATAAGAAAATATGAAATACTGCCATTTTCAACAACAGGGATGGAACTTGAGATCATCATGCTAAGCAAAATAAGCCAGACAGAAAAAGGTAAGAACCACATGACTACACTCATACAAGGGATATAAAACTGAAAGCAACAAAGAAACAAAAACTCATGGACACAGTCAATAGTTTAGTGGTTACCAGAGGGTAAGGGAGGAGGGCATGGGGGAGGAGGACGTGGAATTCAAATATGTGGTAATGGAAGGAGAACTGACTCTGGGTGTTGAGCACACAATGCAACACACAGATGATGAATTAGAATTGTTTACTTAAAACCTATATAATTTTGCGAATCTGTCACTCCAACCAACTTAATAAATAAATAAAAACAAAAACAAAAGCAACCAGGCAACCAACTTAATAAATACAGAGCAAGTAAACCATAACAGCAAATTTGCCAATTCTAATAATAAACCAGGTTTGGTTTTCAAAGAAGCATGACATTCTGCCATTGCACAATTTTTTAATTTTTTTATTTAATTGTTTTTGACAGAGATAGAGAAAGGCAGAGAGAAGGGGGAGGGACCAGAGCAGTTTCAGTAGTTGTACGTCGTCAGTTTTCGACACGGTTTCGTTCCACACAGGTGGGTGGGGGCAGTGCAGGGCCGGAGCTGGGCTGGGGGCCTCCTGCAGGGCAGGCATGCCCCTTTGAGCCATGGGCTGAACTAGGGGGTCTCGCACATGGAAAATACACCCCAGTAAAGCATACAGCTCCACACAGGCCAGGGCTGAGATTCGATCCTCTGTCCCCAGAGCTGAAAAGTGAGCACTTTACCCACTGAGCCATCCCAGCTTCCCCTATTGCACAATTCTGAAGTCATTTTCAAGACATGTTTTACTGAGTACCACTCCCTATACATGAATAAAAATAAACCAGTAAATAAATCCAAAGATACTTAAGATAAATTTTATAATTTTATTTCACTTGTAGCTGGAGAGACTATATCAGAAGAGAAGGGGCCAGAGTCACATCAGGAGATGCAATCAATGCACATATATAGCAACCTGGCTTGTGTATGTCATAGCCTGTGCCTGGGACACTCGAGAGAATGTGTTATAACATGTAAACAGCTTAAGTCTTTATTGTTATTCTTGATTTTCATAAGATAGTATTCAGAGAAAGAGAAAAAGAGTTATTTTTCTTATCTAAATTGTAGAACTTATTTTAAATCTTTTATTATTTTGGAGGCTATAGTAAATTGTAGAGGAAGCATAGATATGAGATGAGGTCTCATATCTAGCATTAGCTATGTCAGCTCAAGTGAGGTAATAATCCTTGGAGATGACAGGATAGTTCAATAGGTTGAGAGCTTGTCTTGCACCCCACAGGTCCAGGGATTGAGTCCTGACCTGGGGACCATGCAAACCCACATGCTGTACTGTGGTGCAACTGGTAACCACCAGAATGGCTCAGTGGCAAAGGTTCTGGCCTTCCATGCAGTATGTCCCCAGTTCAGTTCCCTCTCTATATAGCCCCATATCCACCTGTGTAGAATGAAAATATGTCACAACTATTGACATGCAACTATGGAGACTGCTCTAGGCCCTCCCTCCTTCTCTCTGTCTCTCTCACTCAACTTCTCTCAAACAATAAAATAAATCTTAATAAAAAGCAATAATCCATCAGAGTGTTATTATTAATTTCTTTATTTTCAAAATAGAGAAAATAGAATTATTGTAAGGGTTAAAGAGATCATATAATAAAGCACCTAGAACAATATCTGGTTGTTAAGTATTAAAAAGTGAGAGCTGGGGGAGCAAGATGGCGGCATGAGAGGAGAACCCAGACACCTACCTGGGAAGGGACTTACGAACAAAAAGGAACCCACAGGGGAAACCCTGAGAAGCACCCTCAACTGAGAGAACCACACAACGCAGAACAACACACAAAGGTTAGAGGAAAAAGGGGAGAGCAGGAGAGGGAGGGAGAAGGAGCAGTTTGGGGACAGGAACAGAGCACGGAGCGAGGCCGGGGGCTGGCAAAAACAAAGGGGGATTGGGGGACTACAGCCAAAGTGGAGCTAGACCCAGGGCGGGCTGGAAGCCGAGACCTAGGGAGCGTGGACGCCCCACAGGAATGTGGACAATTTAACATCCCAACTCAAGGGGCGACACGCGGTGCCCTAATCAGATCACAGAGCCTAAAGTGGCACAGGGACTGTGGAGCA
>PVKE010050934.1:0-10800 GCA_004027555.1 Craseonycteris thonglongyai
TCAAATAATGGCGGGCACGGGGTTGGGAATCCCTGACTTAGACCAAACACCTGTAAAACTCAATCAATAGTGGTACCTCCTGTACTGAGACAAATTCTACATCATTCTTTAGGAGAAAACTGTTTTTCGCCCTTACTCACACACTCACTCACAGTACTTCTGACACCAGATGTGTGGGCTTTTTCATATCAGGCTATTCTGACACTAACTACCAGGAGTTAGAATAGACCCTAAACATTAAAGTCTCAATCCCACAAGCATGCCCCCTCCCCTTTTATGTCAAACTTAAGTAACATATTCTCCAGTTACTCATACCTCCTGTCTGCCTTGGCTACAAGTCACGGGTTCCTATAACCTCCTCCTTGGATTCAGTCCTTTGCTAGAACAGCTCAGAGACCTCAGAGAAACATATTTAGCAGTTTATTACATAACAATGTGATAAAAGATACAGATAAACAGCTAGATGAAGAGATACAAAAAGTGAGGTCTTAAATGATTCTGAGTGCAGCAGCTTCTGTTACTGTGGAGTTGAGATGTGCCACCCTCCCAACACACAGACATAGTCACCAACCTAGAAACACTCTATACCTCCCACTTGAAGAATTTTATGGCAACTTCATCAATACCATCTACAGACCCTCTCTCCTTTATGGAGAATAGAGAGTGGGATGAAAAACTCCAAGTTTCTAATCATAGTTTGGTTTTTGTGGTAATCAGCCGCAACCCTGAAACTGTCTTGAAGTCCAAGAGCCACCTCATTAGAACAAAAGGCACCCTATTCCAAGGGCTTTAGGAGAGCTGTGCAAAAACTTGGGGAGACATGGACACACATACAGACATACACACAGTGCCAAAAAAACATATGTACATTTTAAGGAAGGAAAAATTGTATTAAAATTGTAATATTCGATATATACTGATAACAAAAGATGAATACAAGTCACGTTTGACTTCTGCAATTACAAGAGGTGCTCAAAGTGACTACTATCAGTATTTATGTAATACATAGGTAACATCTCTTCAAATGTGTATACATGTTTTGGCACCTTGGTATGTATGTATATGTATTTGTATATATGTGTGTATATGTGTCTTCACACAATATTTTAATTTTATCCTCTTAAAAATTCTCTGAAATAAATACAATTATTATACCAGTTTTACAGATGAAAACCATAGAGCTCAGAGAGATAATATAATAATCACAAAACAAACAGGCACTGGAAACAACATTTTGAGTTGAGAAGGTTAAGCCCAAAGTATGCACATTAAATCTTTTATTCTATGCTGATTCCCAGGTTAGGAAAGGGAGTTTATCTTACTTGGATTGAGTGTTACAGAAGACAAAAAGGAATAATTTAGGAAATATATTAGTTTGGTTAAGCTGAGATAACAAATAAGCCCAAATCTCAGGACAATTATTTCTCCCTGTCATTATATATTGATTACAAATTGTCTAGGGACTCATCTCCCAATGAGTACATTCACTCATATCTAGAATATTATTCACAGATAATGCAGAGAAAGGATACTTCTGGGTCAACTTGCATCTTCAGTGAGCTGCTTTCACCCAAAAATAACACATGCTACTTCTCCACACATCTTACTGGTCACAGTCAAGAGAGTCAACAAGAGATTCAAAAGTGCAAACATGCTGTATACCAGGAAGGCAAATAGCTTGCAATACAAGGGAATATAATACTGATTACCCCTGGAAAGAAGAGAACAGTACTAATAGCTCCCCATTATTTTCTGAATGAGACAGAAAATAATGAATAAATGGCATCAAGATAAGTCTACGAGAAGAAAAATATGTTTGAAATAACTGACTCTTTTAGTGGTGACCAAAGACAACAGAAACGCTGAGCTATCTTGAAGGAACCAGCCTTTGAAGAGACTTAAGAGCATTCATAAACATAAAGCCAAATCACAATGCTTAGCATATGTAGTCAAGGGCTCAACAAATATTGTCAATTATTGATAAATTACTAAGTTATAAACAAGTTACTATGTTTTTAGGCATTATGCATTCAAAGTCTTTTTAAATTAAATTATTTCCCAATTACAGTGGACGTCCAATATTATATTAGTTTCATGTGTACAACATAGTGGATATATATATATATCTTACAAAGTGACCACCATGGTAAGTCTAGTACCAATTTTCCACCACACATAGTTATTTCAACATTATTGACTATATTCCTTATGCTGTCCTTTACATCCCCATGACTCATGGATTTTAGTGAGTGAGATTGGTAACTTCTTTTTGATTAAGAACCTATAACAGTTTATTATTACATCCAGCCTGTTATTACATGTTAATCAATAGCTATTAGACATAATTTTCTTTTTCATCATAGTCAAGTTTCTTCTACAAAACTTTTTGCTTTTCTCTTCATTGTCCTGTAATCTATCATTTATCTTCTCTTCACCTCTTCACTAATAATATCACCAGTAACTCCTAGCTAAAAACAAACTAAAATCAATGAATACTTTTACCTCTTTCTCTATTTTATCTCCATCTTTAAAAAGTCAAATTCTTGGTATGCCAGGATAGTTCAGCATGCTGAGTGCTTGCCCTTCAACCAGGAAATCTGGGGATCAAATCCCTTTGCTGGCCTGGGCAAACCCATGTGGTGAGCTGCAGTGCAACTGGTAACCACCTGGATGGCATGGCGGTGAAGGTTCTTGCCCCATGAGGGAGGGCCCCAGTTTGTTACCCACCCCACATGATTCCACATCCACCTGTGCAGAATAAAACCATGTCACAGTTAATTATATACAACTATGGAGACTGCTCTGGGCCCTCCCACCTTCTCTCTCTCTTTCCCCTTCTCTACCCTTCTCTCAAAACAATAAAATGAGTCTATTAAAAATATGCCAAATTCTCTTTTTTCATACTATTACAGTCTCCTACTTTTTCATATGCTTTCTTGGCTCCTCTTTCTTAGCTCCTTCTATAGGCTCATCTTCATCTTCTCATCCTTATATTGGTGTTCTTTTTATTTCATCATTAGCACTCCATTGTACCTTTTCTATATAATTTATTGATCTTAATACACTCTGTATCTTCAATTATGATTTATATAATAATGATTCCCAAAGATATAGCTCTAGCCCACATTTCCCTTATCTATAAAGATAAATTTAGGCTGTCTAAAAGTAAACTCGCCATTTTCCTCTGTAATCCCATTATTCCTATTCTCTGACTGAACTTACGTTTGTGCAAAGTTGCAATAGTTGAGGTAGAAAGAAATACATGAACCATAAAAGCTTTATTACATTAGATTGAACCATGTATAATTGCTGAATTAAATCATTTTTTATTTATAAAATAGCACCTTGTCCAAAATACATAAATAATTCATCTCAACAACAAAAATAAACAATCCAATTAAAAATTCAACAGAGACCTGAAAAGTCACTTCTTCCAAAAAGACGTAGAGATGGTTAACAGGTATATGAAAAAATGCTCAACTTCACTAACTATTAGGAAAATGTAAATCAAAACCACAATGAGATATGATCTCAGACCTGTTAGAATGGATTTCATTAATAAGAAAAGAAATAAGTGTTGGAGTAGACATGGAAAATAATGGACCCTCATGCATGGCTTCTGGGAATGTAAATGAGTGTAGCTCCTATGGAAAATATTATGGAGAGTCTTCAAAAAATTAAGATTAGAGCTCCCATATGACTCAGCAATCTCTCTTCTAAATGTATACAAATTTTCAATTATTGAAAATACCTATTTGTAATGATATATGTATCCCTACATACATTACAGCGTTATTTACAATAGCTAAAACATAAAAACAACTTAAGTGTTCTTCAACCAATGATTGGATAAAGATGTCGTACATATATACAGTGGAATACAACTCAACTACAAAAAAAACCACTAAAACTTATTGCTGTTTGCAACAACATAGATGGATTTGAGAGTATCATGCTAAGTGAAATGAGTCAGATAGAATAGAACAATAACCATACAAATTCACTCACATATGAGCTATAAAACAAAAAAATCAATAAAGAAACAAGCTCACAGACACAAACAATAGCATGGTAACTACCAGAGGGAAGTTGGGTGGGGGGCAATTTTATTACATGAGTAGATTAACCACTACTACAATCAAGATAATTACAAAAATAATATTAGTCTAGACACAGCCAATAGTTTAATGGTTACCAGAAGGTAAAGGAGAGGTTGGAGTGGTAGAGGAGGGTAAAAGGGTGCTGGAAGGAGACTAGACTTTTGGTGAGTTCACAATGAAATATACAGATAATGTTATAAAATTTCATACCTGAAATTTATATAATGTTATTAACCAATGTTACCCCAATAAATTAATTTAAAAAATGGCATCTTGTTCAACAAAGAAACTATACTTTACTAAAACATCAGTGAGGATTCATTGACTTGTTGTGTGAGAGTGATATCTGATTTACATTTTAGAGAGAACCTTCTGGCTTTAGTATAAAGAAGTTTGGAAAGGACTAGGCTAATGGAAGGAATACCAGTTATGGAAGTATGGAATAATCCAGACAAGTATATGGCTATGGTTTTAAAGTGAAATGAAACATATTAAGATGTTTGGGAGGTATCATTGACAAGGCTTGGCAACTAGCTGTGGAAGGGGAAGGAGAGAAAGAAAAGACACAAGAATGATGGGAGATTAATAGATTCAGCAACTGAAAGGATATACTGTTGTCATTTACTGAGTTATGGAATACTTGAGAAACAGGTTTAGATTTGAAGATCATAAAGTTCATTGTTAGACATGATAAATTTCAAATGGAGATTTTTATTAAGCAGTTGGACACATGGATCTAAATTTAGATACAGCTAAAACCTGAGATCCACATGATCCATCATTAGGCCATCCACATGTAGAAGAACCAAAATTAAAAGAATAAATTCTGACTGTTTTCTCACCCAAAGTAACTGGATTTTCAAGCACAGCACAATTTGCCTGAGCAAAGAGAGTCACATTGTCATCATTGCAGTAGTCCTCTGCCCCTGATCATTGGGGTCCACTAGTGACCTCCTATTTCTAATAAGTAATTTTTCCATCAATGGAGACAGAGAGAGGTCTCCAATGCACTACTACTCCTTCCTGGGCCAAAAGAGGAAATTTCTGTACCTTACTAAAGTGTAACAGAGCCAAATAAGTGTTACGTTTCAATAGTGTGGTTTCTTCCCTTCATTGGTTGATTCCAAGTGGCTTAAAGACAGTGGTCTTCTATTCTAAAACCTTGCACCTCATAACCAACTGTATCTAGCAAATCAGAATGCATCAAATACAGAGCTGTTGGGTTATATTAATTTCATAAATTATGCAAAATATTCATGAAATTCTGAATATTTATTTTACAAACTGGAAAGGGCAATTTGAGTGGAATAGAAAGTTGAACTCATTTTTGTGTTTGTGTGATACATGTAAAATTTGTATACAGTGTCACATTGGTCACTTGTTTGTTATCAAAGCCATTTCTCATCTTTCCCTTACTCATCCTTATATCATAAGGAACAATAGTTCAATCTCTTCTAACAACTGATTTCTAGTAGGTTCAATTCATGGGAGGCACTGGTAGAAAAATGGAGGGCAGGAGGATGAGCTAGAGTGTTGCTGCTGCTGCTGCTTCTCCTATCTCTTCTTCATTTTTGCTCTCTCCTTCTCTCCACTCCTCTCTGCTATAAGTCACATCCCCAGCAATGGACACTTTTCTTCCACAGCTCCAGGTGCAGCTGAGTAGTGTCTCCCAGTGTCCAAATCTACTACCAGCTGGGCTCAAATCTCAAACTCTGTTAATACTATCTCCTGTTTTTGTCCCCCTAGCCCTGTAGATGCTGAAACTTTCTAATATGGCTAATTTTTAGATCACCTTTCCCCATTTCTTTAGCTTGTCCATTACTAGTATAACCCATTACTTGTATTAAATTTTCTTTGTTTAAATTATCCAGAATAATTTCTAATTTTTTCATTATATTCTAACTGGTTAATTTAATATGAGAAACACTAATGAATTGATGGAAATAGAAGACTAGATTAAGAGAAGTAGTAGTACCACCATTCTGAAGTAATCAAACCACATGTAGATGCTTTTTTTTAGTTCATTTTAAGAAGAATATATTGAAACAGAGTTTATGAAGTGGGACTGACTCTAATAATAGGTATTTAGACACTTCACTACAAGAGCAAAATAAAAGGACTTGGGGATGCTAGCTACATGACATCCTGACTTATGAATGTTGGTCTCATCAAAGAATAAACAGACATATTTTGTGTTGTTCTGTACTGAGAAATGAGAAATATTAGATGATAAGTAAACATAAAATAATCTTCCAATAAACAAAAATGAACATACTGACTCATGATGTTTGAGTTATCAGTCAATGAAAATGGCCAAGCAAATAGTGTAGCCTTTGCTTGGCCATTTTTAAGAGAGTCTTAAACTAGTTTTGGGCTATACTGGTTAGTATAGGAATCCTTTTCAAATTGAAAAGTACATGGCATACCAAAGACATGATCTATGAAAGCAATAATGGATAAGCTGGACTTTGTGAAAATTAAATCTTCTGCTATGAGAAAGACAATGTTAAAGAAAATAGGAGAAACCACATATTGGAAGAAAATTTTTCAAAAGACATATCTGATTAAGGATTTTACCCAAAATAGACAAAAATCTCTCAAAACCTAATAATAAGAAAATGAATTGCTTAATATTAAAAAAAAAATGGACCCAAGACCTTAACAAACACCTCACCAAAAAAATATACAAATTGCAAATAAGACAGTGAAAAGATGCTCCACATCATATGTCACCAGGGCAATGCAAATGAAAACAACAATGAGTTACTATTACACACCTGTTAGAATGGCCAAAATCTAAAATGCTGAGAACGTCAAATAGTAATGAGATTATGGAGTAACAGAAACTCTCATTTATTACAGTAGGAGTGAAAAAATGACACAGCCACATTGAAAGAAAGTTTGGTGGTTCCTTACAAAATCAAACATACTCTTAACATATTATGGAGTAATCATACTCCTTGGTATCCACCCAAAGGAACTGAAAACTTATGTCTACACAAATACCTGCAAACAAATATTTATAGTAGATTATTCATAACTGCCCCCAAAACTTGGAAGTAATGAATATGTCTTTTAGAAGGTGATTGGATAAATAAACTGTGGTACATCCAGATAACAGAATATTTTTCAGTGCTAAAAATAAATAAATAAATAAATAAATAAAAAGAGGAGAAGGAACCTTAAATGTATGTTATTAAATGAAAGAAGCCATTTTGAAAAGGCTTCATATTATATGATTCCAACTATATGACATTCTGAAAAAGGCAAAACTACAAAGACAGTAAAAACATATTTGGTTGTTTAGGGCTGGGGTGAGGAAAGATAACTAGGCAGAATACAGATTTTTACGACAGTGAAAATACTCTGTATATTATAATGATCGATACATGTCACTATACAGTTTTCCCATTCAAACTCATTAAATGTATAACATCAAGTGAATCCTAATGTAAATTATGGACTTGCTGTGATTATGATGTATCAATGTACGCTCATTAATTTTAACAAATGTACCACTCTGTTAGAGGATGCTGTTAATGAGGGAGGTTGTGAATATATGGGCTCAGAGGTTATATGGAAAACCTCTGCACCTTCCTCTGTATTTTTCTATTTAACTGAAACTGTTCTAAAAATTTTAAGTCTTAAAAAAATGCTACATGGCTTACCCAAATTTCTAGTTACAATAGCAAAATGAGAGCACAGTATCTCTGAAGCAGGATGGTCTAAAATTTTCTCAGTTGAAAGATACTAACTTAAGTCAGTAAAATTCAAGACCATCTACCCACTTCTAAAGAACCTCACAGTTGGCTATTTACTTTTCAAGAAGTATAAAATACAGTTAATTTTGCATCATGTTCCTTTGTATATTTGCAGTTCATTTTTTAAGTGCAAATTACCAAGAAGACTGCTATTTCAATAGGATTACTACTTGCCCATCTGGGTAGATCCATGTTACCACAGTTTGCTGATAGACATATTTTGATACAGAATCTAAATCTTGTTTTACCCCTACAGATTTTTTTCACCTCGTTTTCTCCTTGATTTTATCCCAAGTATTTTGAAAATGTTCCAATTTTGACATCAATCCAATTGCCCAGAACTCTAGCATAAAATGAAGAAAGACACATGAAAAGAACAGCATTAACCATATAGAACACATTCCTGCATTTTCAAGGCAATGAGATAAAACACACATACCCAAGATCTGCAATCTTACATATATAACAATCTACCAGATAAAGGAATAAATCTTTCATTCACTTACGCTAGTCAACTAATTATATATATTTTTAATAATAACTAGAATTCAGATGTCATCTAATTGCTGTATTTTCCATGATTGAAATTATAAAAAAGTTCTTTCTGTATCCATTGCAATAAACATAGTTATTTACATTTATTTCCTTGATACCTTTATTATGTGTCTTTTTTCTTGGATACAACCCATAAATAAAAATAAAGTATTTTATTCGATGTATAATAATGCTGCATAATAAAACATCCACAAAACACAGTGATTTAAAATAATAAGCATTTGTAAGCCTTTAGGTCAGCAGATCAGGCTAAATTCTCTGTACTAATCTCAGGCTCATTCACATTATCTGATGGTTAGCTGGCTAACATCACAGCAGAGACTACGCCGTTAGTCTTTATCATTCAGCAAACTGACCTGAGTACATTCTAATAGTGAAAGCTAAGAGAAAAGAGAAATCTTCAAGTGCTTTTCCAAGACTCACCTCAAGTTTGCTCCCAATCCATTGGGCAAAGGAGTTATGTGGCCAGTTACAGAGGCACTATGGAGGGTACAACCAATGACTGTGGGTACAGCATGGCTGTAGAAACTGGGGTCACTGGTGCTATATAAAACAAGTAAAGAAAATATTTCTGGGGATGCCCAGATGGCTCAGCAGGTTGAGCACTCATTTGCAGCCCCAGAGGCCGAGGATCGAACCCTGGCCACGGCTGGTGGAGACCCATATGCTAAACTGGGGTGTGCCCCCAGTTTAGTTCTCACCAGGGAGAGCCTTCTATGTGGGAGGCCCCCAGTTCAGCTCCCACCCTGGGCATGCCTCCCATGTGGTGGGCCCCCAGCCAGTTTCTGCCCTGTGTAGCCTTGTACCCACCTGTGGAATGAAACTATGTAGAAAACTAATGATGTGCAACTATGGAGACTGCTCTGGGCCCTCCCTCTTCTCTCTGTCTCTCTGTGTGTCTCTCTCTGTCAAAAACAATAAAAAAATTTTAAAAATAAAGAACCCACACACATTCTAGTTAAAAAAAAAAAATTCCTGGGGAAGCCGGGGTGGCTCAGTGGGTTAAGCGCTTACTTTGCAACGCTGGGGACTGAGGATCGAATCCCGGCCCCAGCCCATGCGGACCCATATGCTGAACTGGGAGCTCCCCCAGTTCAGTTCTCTCTCTGTCTCTGTATCTCTCTCTCTCTCTCTGTGTCAAAAATAAATTAATTAATTAATTTAAAAAAAAAAAATTCCTAAGTGTGGAGTTTATGCTATTACACTTGTATAATAACCTCTCTGATCCAGAATCTAAATGTTTCCATTTAGCAATAAAT
Organism: Craseonycteris thonglongyai; assembly: GCA_004027555.1. Classification (NCBI taxonomy): domain Eukaryota; kingdom Metazoa; phylum Chordata; class Mammalia; order Chiroptera; family Craseonycteridae; genus Craseonycteris; species Craseonycteris thonglongyai. The sequence goes on from PVKE010050934.1 coordinate 9,676, forward strand.
TAAAATTTTAGATGCCATACAATATTTTACTTGGCTGAAACTTTAAAGAATTCCATATTTATCATTTATTGATAACCTTAGTCATTTATAAGTACTCTACTTGATTTCTTTATTGTCTTTTCACTTCCTGCCCAATGAATAAACAAGAATGCAACCTCTTCCTGCTGGGCAATTAGTTTTGCTGGAGAGCTTTCTTCCTTTCATCAAAGTGCTGAGGGTTATATCCAAGGGTCAAAAAAGCAAAATTTAAACATATCAAATTGTCCACTGATCATGATTAGATCTTTGGCAAACATAACACAGCAATTGAAATATGGCTACGGAGGGATGCCAGGATAGCTCAACAGGTTGAGCACTTAACTTGCAACATAAGGTCTGGGGATCAAATCCCCACCCCCACCCATGCAAACTCATACGCTTAACTGTGGTGGTAAAAGTACTCACCTCCCATGACGGAGGGCCCCAGTTCAGTTCCCACCTCATGTGGCCCCACATTCATCTGTATGTAATGAAACTATGTCCCAACTAATGATGTAAGCTATGGACACTGCTCTGGGCCCCTCCCCCTTCTCTCCCTCTCGTTCTCTTTCTCTCTCTAACCTCTCACAAACAATAAAATAAATATTTAAAAAGTAAAAATTAAAGAAATAAATATGGCTATGGAAATAATTACTTCTAGTGAAACACCGAGAATTATTCATCATCAGCTTGCTCGTTCTTTCCTTTTTTTTTTAACTTGGGTAATTTTTATTTTATTTCACTTTTTTACTTTATAGTTATTGCAGAATATATTGTATTAAGAGAATCTAATTTGTGGTAAACAATTTTACACATTTAGTGGCACAATTAGGGAAATGTAGACATGTAAAACTTGCGGTTGGAGGAAAATCTGTTTGAGTGAACTGAGTGAAGCCTTTGGTTGCCAACAGAACATGCCCGCTATGTCAAACACTAAATCTTTGTCAATATACAAAACCAATTGTACAAAATCCCTGTCAGGAGAAACTAGCAACAGGACACATTGTTACAGGCATGTGCCTATCTGAATGGTGGGGCTGGGGAAGCCGGGATGGCTCAGTGGGTTAAGCGCTCACTTTGCAGCGCCGGGGACCAAGGATCGAATCC